>JADLZK010004035.1:0-26626 GCA_015847255.1 Hyparrhenia diplandra | reverse complement strand
ATGAAAGGTCCTAAATGGCTAGGGGGGTGAATAGCCTAATAAAATTTCTACAAAATCACTAGAGCAACTTGTTAGTAAATAACAAAGCGTAAATGCATTTGCTCTAGCTTTCTACTTGTCGGCAAGCCTCCTATTGACAATTCTAGTTGCTATAGTCTCTAATTCACACACAAGGGCTATGTCACTACTTTACCAACTAGGTGAACAAGCTAGATTACTCTAAACAAGTCTAAGTAACTAAGCAATTCTACTCAAACTACACTAGCACAATATATATGAAAGTAATCCAAGAGTGTAGAGGTGATATACCACAATGTCGGGGCTAGTCAATCCAATCACCAAGGATGAACAATGAGATAACCAAATTGTATCCAATCACCGAGAGACAAAAGGAGACACGAGATTTAACCCGAAGTTCACTTGAGCACCCTAAAGCTAATCTCCGTTGTGCCGACCTTCTCACGTGTGGGTCAAGGTGGAGCTCACTCCAAGCCAATTGCCTTTAGGCTTCTTGCACCCAATGCAAATGAGAGGTACCCAAGACACGGTAATGAATTACTCACACTTTGTCTTCCCCCCGGCGAGGGAGTGTGTGATCCTCTCACAAATCACCTGAGGTGGCCAAGAACATACATCTTCTCTTGCCAACGCCTCCACCAATCACCAAGCCCGGCTAGGAGTGGTGCTCTCCAAGAGCAACAAGAAAAACCACCGACTCACAACGATCCCCAAGTGCCACTAGATGCAAAGATCAAAGCAAAGTGCACTTGAATCACCTCAACTCACTAGAATGGATGCTCTCAAGAAAAGGAGGAGGAGGAGGATGAGTGCTCAGCTCTAGAGGTGTTAGGATTGAATTCAAATGACCAAGAGACCTCCAAGAGCCGCCAAAGGGGTATAAATACCCCTCACCACGAAAATGTGGCCATTGGGGTGCAAACCACGCTCAAATCGGCGACCGGACCTGACCGGACTCGGACTCAGTGAGTCCGTCGGTCGGCCACAACCGACAACCCCAACCTGAACCGAGCCGATCGGAGCTCACGAGCCGTCCGGGTCATGCGTCCGATCCGGCTTCGGCCGCGTGACCGGATGCTTCCCGATCGATGCGTCCGGTCACCCGTCGACCACCGGCCAGAAAACATGCTTATTGGAACTCGACCGGACCCACGCACCGGTGCGTCCGGTCGGTTTTTCCGACTTCCTGGTCGATGAGTCCGGTCCATTGTTTGAGTTTGTGAAATTCCGCCGTTTTGTCGTCGTTCCTTCGCCTTTGCTCCAAACCAACTTCCGTCACTTGATTCTTGTTGCCGACACGTCGAAGAACACCCCGACACCATGTGTTAGCATTTTGAAAATATTTTCCATCAAGAACGGAGTTAGCCCTCTAGGTTAGAATGCATGCAAATGATTTTGAACCTAGAGGCACATGAGGACCGATATGTACGATAGTTTTCCCCTCTTTATAGTACGGCTTATCGATCCTATAATCACTCACACCCTCTATGGTATCTTGAGTGTAAAATCAAAATGGCCCTATGATTTACCTTTGCCTTGAGCCCATTTTGATCCTTGAAACACGCCATGTCATGCACTTGATCAACATTTGGATCATCTCAACCCATCCACCACGACCACCATGCACAATCCTCGGCTTGACCAATCTCCAACTAAATCAACACTTAGCATAAAGAGATTAGTCCTAAGGATGTCACTAATTATCCAAAACCAATCTAGAGATCTTCACACTAGGTATCGGTGCATCCGATGCACCAGAGCGGTGCGTTCGATGCAGGCATTTCGGGCATTACGGCTAGTGGAGCCCTGGGCTCCCTATACGTAGTTGTTGCCGGCTCCTTGAGATGACTCTTGGCTATTAGTGATCATTCTAACATCTCTTTGAGCAAAGAAAACTCCATCCACTCATTCTCTATTGCTTGCTTGCAAATCCAAAGTGAAATTGAGAGATCTTAGTGCATTGCTTGCATTGTTTGCATCTAGTGGAACTTGAAGGTTGTTGTGGTCGGCGTAGTTCTTGTTACTCTTGGAGAGTACTGCTCCTAGTCGGATTGGAGGTTGTTGGAGGCGTTGACAAGAGAAGGTGCATGTTCGTGGCCACCTCCCTGATTTGTGAGGGGTTCTTGAGCTTTCCCGTTGGAACGACGAATTACTACTTTAGTGGATTGCTCGTGTCATTGAGTACCACACTTGTGAGTCTTGCCTTGCGGGCTATTGGCATTTGTTAAGTGCTAAAAGAATATGAAGGATTCTGCAAGCGCACAGAACACCTACCATTGTAGCTTTTCCCTAGGATGAGTATTCTAGAGTATCATATCCACAGAAAAGCTTTGGCTAAAGAATTCTAATAAGTCACAATCATGTATCCACTAACTTAGCAAACCACTAGACTATAGTGAGGGGGTAATTGTTAATGGATAAATAAATATTAAAGCATAAAATAATAACCTATCTAAGATATCAAAGAATAACTAAACTAATCAAAAGGTCAAAGGGAGAGATCAAGGTTCCCGGGTACTTCTCTATTACTTAGGTTCTATGATAGCAATTATACTAATGCACTTTGGAGCAAAGAGTCCGTCCCAACTCTCGAAAAACTGGGAAGAAGGTAGTTGAGAGAAGGCTGCCCAAAAGCTCTACGAAACACCAATCCGAACGTGGTGGACTACAAAGGCCTTACAGAGCTGTCACCCCTGGGGCTACCACAACTATCCGTGGGATTGGGCGCAATCTCAGGTAACCTATAGCCTAGACACCATGTCTACACTATTGATTACTACTCTAGCTACCTTGCATAACTAGAGCCCTCAATACGAACGGAGATCCCATGCAATAATATAACAACTATACTTAACCATATATGAAAAGTATGGAAGTGAATAGAGAAGATAAATATGTGAATCATAAGTCTTGTAGAGAAGATATAAAGACATACCATACTCAAGACATCTCCGAACAAGAGCATAACTCCTCTCTCCTTTACTCTTGATTAGATCTAAGTTAGATCTAATCTAGTTCTAATTACATGGCTAATTTATCTCTAATTACATGACTAATCTTCTTCTAATCTACTTCTAATTCACTAATCCCAGAGAGAGGTTATCCTTACATTGGGACACCTCTACAACTGAGAGATAATGAATAGAATGAGATAGAATGAATTAGGGTTGAGCCCTGGGGTCAGGGGGTCTTCTTATATAGGCCTTGGCGATGAACGATGACCATTGGATCAAACCGACCTTCAATAACGGTGTAGATACAACCTCAAGGTCGGTGGTAAACCGACATACAAATCTGAGGCTAACATGTGGCCCCAGCCTGGCGCGCCGGCCTAGTTGGCACTGGCGGCCGCTAGGGTGGCATGCCACGTCGTCTTCCCGTTTCTTCTGGTGTCCTCTGGTACCTTCTAGAATGTTTTAGTCCACTTTTCAGGTCGAGTTACTTCACGGTTAAGTCTTGTCATCATATGTGAGATATATTCTGGAACTTTCTACATTCTTCTCTGCATTTATCTGTTAAGTCCCTGTAAAGTCATAAATCACCAAAGCTCGTGGAATTATGTTAGTTAGACCCCTATTCTATGTTGATATTCATTTTAAGCCCTTATCCATGTTTAGTTGACTATTAATATTATGCTATAACAGGTGTCAACAAGTTCCCCCAAGCTTACCCTTTGCTAGTCCCTAGTAAAGCCAAACTTAACAATGGATCAGGAATTGCTACAACGCTTTCACACCTCAAAAGTACACATGCTTTCAAACAAAATTTCTCCTCTATATTAGAATAAACTTGTTCAACTTTCAACTTACCCATATTACCTCTTACCTTTTGGAGCTTATATCTTTTTCCTCAATCTTGGGTAATTGAAAGATAGAAACGATCAAGTCGAAAGCACTATATTTCAAACTCTTTTGTTCAACTGTCCTTTTCCGAGTTTTGCTATTTTTCAAATAAAACTCAAAGTTCCTCAAGATGACTCTCTCTAATCTCTCATTTGTGGTATTTGTGGATCCTCTCTAAAGCAATAAGGTAGTGTTGCCTTTCTCTCATAGTATGTAGTATTTTTGGTTAAGACAAAGAGCACACTATGCCTTCTTCTCTCTCACCCTATATCTAAGGCTTATATGTGGAGTTCATAGGTGGGAGAAGATTAAATCTACTTACTAAGCATATATTGTAAATTCAAGCAATGGATCTAAAGTTACAAGTCACACTGATCAAGTGGTTCATGTGTATGGTGGATAGAATATAGATGGTAGGGAATGTAGTAAAGCATGTAGTGAAGTGAATAGAATAGATGATGGGAAATCTTACTTTTGCTCCTTGAGAAATCTTCTCTCTTTTGGATTTGGAAACTTTATAGAGAACCCGGGTTGTATCTTTTTCTTTCTTTATTTTTCTTTTTATGGAGAGGCGAGCATCTAAGTACCCATTGTTTTCATCGGACACTTGTCCATTTTTTTAACTCTCCTTTATTCTTTCTTTTTTTTTTAGGGAGGTAGGCTCTACTCGCCCGTATGACTTTTATCCATTTTTCATCTCCCTTTCTTTTTCTTAGGGAGGTAGGCTCTACTAAGCCCATAGGACTTTTGTCCATTTTTCATCTCCTTTTTTTTTAATCTACAACCCAGATCTCTTTTGTAATAACTTTTGAGAGATAAATAAATACAATAGAGCCTTTGTAAGATATTGGCTAGCAATGAATGAGTGTATGGGTATAAGGAATATTTTTGGTTGTTCTCTCCCAGGATAAGAGTAGAACATTTTTTTGTGGATGTTTGGTGGATGCTTTGTGGATGCGTATTTCCAGAGTAGAAGTAGCATAAATGCAAGTGGTGTAGAGTGGAGTGGAATAGAGTGTGGTGGAGTGGAGTGTGCATGATCAGGCATGACAAGTTTCTAAGGGTTAGACAAAGATTGAACAAACTCAATGCAAAACAAGCAAAGCCTATATATAGGTCAAAAAAAGTTTTCCTAATCTAGGGAGCATGTATATATGGTCGTGGTAGGAGGTTCAACACTCATGTCACACAGAAACTTATCATGTGCACTTTAATTTTCAAAAGATAAATCTCCGAAATTTAGTATCACTAGGAGTAAGATAAATAGCAGCTCGGACTCTCATATATCATATCCGTCAATTACCTAGACTTGAGCAAGCATTTGCTACCCACGTGGTTTCAGGTTCGAGCAAATCTCAAGTCAAAGCAGTTGCATTAAGAGCTCGAGAGAAATTAAGCTTGAAAGGTAGGTACTTGAAAGGAATTACGACGAGCAACTATTCATCATTTCCAAAGCTAGAGATTATCTTTAGAGTTTATTTTATTCTTACACTCTAATAAAGACTCTTTAAAAAAACTAGATAGACACTTTTTATTTGGTTTTCTTAGTTATGCATCTTTTTATTTCTTTCTAATAAAGCAAACAAATCTAGCTAAAATTAAATAAAGTATAAGAATACTTATCGGATATATGGGGGTTGCCCTCCCCCAAGCTGGATGTTGACATAGTCTTCGATGTTCTTGATGATTGGAAGTAGAGGTAAATAGTGATGGTGGCTAATTAATCTTCTTTAACGCTGGACACCATGTGTTTTATGTCTCTCTTCCTTTGGATCTGCTGAACTCAAATAAACAACAAAGCTAGTCGAACTTGATTAAACATTAGGGGTTAGCCATGTTGCTTCTTGTTACCAAAGATTAGGATTATTCCTTTTAAAAACAAAGAATTCAAAGAAGTGAAAATATTTTTGGATTTTCTATGAAAAAAATAAAGAATGATAATGCATGCATATTTATTTTATTTTTATGCCACCGCAATAAATATCCTTGTGGGTTGTTACACACTACGAATTACTCACATGGGGCTTAGAGTTTTTCATGTCTATGCAAAAATATATATATATATTTTTTTTTTTTTTTCCAAATGCAAGGCTAGTACTATAATGTAAATATGCTAAAGGAAATAATTATGCAATGCAAGGAAATAAATATGCTATGCAAGTGGATAACTACCGGTCTTACCTTTTCAAAGAAGGGTTCAATATTTTAAGTCCTCTCGAACAAGACTTCTTACCTTGTCATTTTCTTTGAGTGTATTATCCGATCTTGACGGTTGTGCTCCTTGAGATGGTGAAGGACAACGTCACCCATATTCTTTTTGGTCTTATGAGTTGGAGTGAAGCATAGACAACATCTTGTTTAGTATGCATGCTTGTAAGACATTCACTTGTTGAATTTTGGAGAGACTGATAAGCTTCTCCACCATTTTGCTCAAAGTATGTCCCGCTTGCAAAGTCATGGTAGAGATCAAGTGCATGGGCTCACGTTGGTGGGAAAACACCAACAGAACCAAAACTTCCTTCATTCCTCTCTAACCATAGGCACATCAAACAAGATAGAGTTGATTTATTATACAATTTTCTTAAACCTAACTTGGGTGACAAGATCGAGAAGATTGAGCATGATTGTTTGTGATTAAAAACATTCGATAGATCAAATCAAGCTCGTTGACTCTTGGAAGGGTTTTCTTATCTAAACATCAAAAGCATGATTATGATTATCTTCATCGAAAACAAGGTAAGCAACAATATAGCTTTACAAGATTAGGACTATGAGATCAAGAGAGTGGTGGTAGGAACACTTACAAAACATGTTGAACTAATAAAGTTGGATTAGGCAAGGTTGTTACTCTAACATGTTTAAATCTTTATTTATGAACAAGCCATTCTTAAGGTAAAGCTTAAGTAATGATAACTTACCTCAAGATGTTACCTTAATATCGGAGTGTGACAAAGATCGTAACACCTTGTGATGGTTCTTTTTCTTACGCTTTCGAAGCTTTCCTTCTTTGGCCTCTTGTGTATCTTGTTCCTCACTTGTCTCTTTTATTGTATTGTCCTTCCTTTTCTTGTTCTTTAAATTATGCTTGAACCTTTTTGCTCCTCTCATGATTTTATTCTAGCATGTCGAGTGACGGGGAGCTTGAGAAGAGGAAGAGTACGTCGGATGATCTTTAGAGGAGTCGACCTTCCTCCCCCATGCTCGAGCCTTCCCGTCACTCGACACTTTAAGTGTGAATGCTGAACCGTCCCTAATCATGTGTTGCAATCACCATGTCCTTAGACGTTGTTCATCCTTTGTTTACGCAAGGTTAGTTAATAAGAATACCCGAAGGGAACTTGTCCCTAGGAACATGTTACTTTTACCATGAGCCATCATGTGCTCGGATATATATATATATACGGCGGGCCTAAAATGCACCGGGTGCATTTGCTACGACAAATGCACCCAACCCGTCCCAAAATACCACCTCAAGCATGCTCCTCTGTCAAATTAACTCATGGGCCCGCCTCTCCGCCTCCCCCACCTCATTCCCGTAGGCGGCTTCCCGCCTCCACCACCTCCTTCCCGTGGTGATCGGCGGGCACCAATTACAACCCGGTAGTGTATTCGGTTTTGCAACTTCGGTCCATCTTCCAGTTACAACCTCTAAATGGACACTGCTAGCTATTCTCTCTCACGTGTCCATCCCGCATGCACGGGGAATCTTTTTTGTTTGGGATCGAAAAAAATGCAATATCTCTAAACCATAGCTCCAATTTTAGATCCGTTTGCACCAAAGTTGTTGAAAAAAAAATGTGCTTAACAAAATGAGATCCAACATGACTATATTTGACGATTTTTTTTTTTTAAGTATGTAATTGCAACTTCACTTTGTACTATGAGTTGCCATCATGACTACAACACAATTGCAACTTGGTGTAGCATAGTTAGCGCTTGTTGTAACCACTTAGAACATAACTTTTAGAACCTAGTTGCAATCCCAAACTAGTTGCAACCTAGTTACAAGCCAAGCTAGTGAACAATGTGTATTTTATACACCCTATATGTGTACTCTACCAATTGCAACTGCTAGACTAGACCAATCACAACTATAACACCATACCGATTGCAACTTGACGGAACTAATTCCAACAAATCTATTCTAGTGCAACCGAACTCGATGTAGTTGCAACTTTGACGTGGTCAATTACGACTAGAGTGACGCCCGGTTGCAACTAGGCAAGAACTAGTTGCAACCTAACATGATCCAATTACACCTAGAGTCGAGCCGGTTACAACTAGGCAAGAACCAAATGCAACCTAATGCGATCTAATTACAACATGTTGTGTGTTGTGTTTGCAACATGAGATGTGTTACGGTTGCAACTTGGGTTGTACATTGATGTATTGAACAGAAGTAAGAAGCCAACAAAGAAAGAAAGAAAATCTTCCGATCATAATAAACAAGGAACACACGAGAAAAAACATATGCATCGATACAAACTATTTGCAACACTTGTTGAATTTTGTTTTGCAACGTTAGATGTGTGCGAGGTTGCAACTTGGCGCTAGACACGCAGGCGGTCGCGTAAGTTAGTTACCATTTGCAATATAATGCTTTTCCTGGTGATAAACTATAGGTTTTATCTCTGTATAAAAAGTTATAAAGTTGACATCTTTGAATCACATGATTGTTTGTCACGCATCCTTGACTTTTCTTTGAAAAAGGTCCCGGGTTAATTAAAAAAATAGCTCACCTACTATACACTTTGTTTGCAACATGATGGTGACACGGTTGCAATATTGTTGTCGACACAAGCGCAACATAAACTCACCTAACACCACGAACCCTAAACTTCGGCAAACGCCATGCAACATAAACTCAACAACCCTAAACTCGACAAATGCTAGAAACCCTAAATTCGGCAAAATACCTTTAAAGGTGTCTCCCGAAATCTTGCACAGGAGGGGGCATGCTTAAAAAGACACTCTCCCGAAACACTAAACAATTACTTGATAACTACGAAAATCAACAAATCCTAATCTCAAAGAAACGCCATGAACCCTAAACTCGGCAAACACCATGAGCCCTAAACTCGATAAACGCCAACAAGGTCATTTGCAACATGGTGATGACCCATAGTTACACAAATGGGCCGGTAAATTACCATTTGCGACAAAGAAGTGTCTCCCGTTGTAACACTTTGCAAGTCGGGCGATTGCAACCGGTTAACAACCATTTGCAACAAGGGTGATAACACAATTGTGACTACAACACTGGTAAAAACTCCATTTGCAACATTAGAGTATCTAGCAATTGCAACAACGGAAATAACACGATTGCAACATGCTCTATTTCTATTTTACAAATCTTTCCTTGTTGCGTAGTCTCAATCGGTAATTGCAAAAAACCCGGTTGCAACAAAAATGCAAATTGCAACCTAGTTGATAGCAATTGCTATAGGTTGATGACCACAATTGCAACAATCCGCGGTACCGGTAAGTTACCATTTGCAACAATGGACTGTCTCCATTTGCAACACTACAAGTGACACAATCACAACATGTTGATGACTCTTTATTGCAAACACACAAAAGGGCGATGAATGTACCATTTGCAATAATGAAGCATTCACAATCTAGTTTACGCCAATTTGGAAGGGTCCCGTTCTAGCACAAGAAACAACCGACAATAGATAATTCTTTTCTATGGAAAAAAACAGAGACAAGATAGGGAGCTGTCCTGGAACGACAAACAAAGGAATAAAAGACAATTTTTTTCTATGGAAAAACAATAGACAAGACAGGGTCCTGTCCTAGCACAAGAAACAACTCACAATAGGCAATTCTTTTCTATGAAAAAGGAGAGACAAGATAGGGAGCTATCCCGGAACAACAAACAAAGGAATAATAGATAATTTTTTTTTCTATAGAATAACAATAGACAAGACAAAGATCCCTGTCCTAGCACAAGAAACAACTCACAATAGACAATTCTTTTCTATGGAAAAACAGAGACAAGATAGGGAGCTGTCCTGAAACAAACAAACAAAGGAATAAAAGACAATTTTTTTATGAAAAACAATAGACAAGGCAGGGTCCTGTCCTAGCACAAGAAACAACTCACAATAGGCAATTCTTTTCTATGGAAAAACAGAGACAAGATAGGGAGTGTCCCAAGAACAAAGAAACAAGGAAAAATAGACAATTTTTTTATGGAATAACAATAGACAAGAGAGGGTCCTGTTCTAGCACAACAAACAACTCACAATAGACAATTCTTTTCTATAGAAAACATAAACAAGATAGGGAGCTGTCACGGAACAAAGCAAACAAAGAAAAAATAGACAATTTTTTTTTAGAATAACAATAGACAAAGAGAGGGTGTTGTCCTAACACAACAAACAACTCACAATAGACAATTCTTTTCTATGGAAAAACATAGACAAGATAGGGAGCTATCCCGGAGCGACAAACAAGGAAAAATAGACAACTTTTTTATGGAATAACAATAGACAAGAGAGGGTCCTGTCCTAGTACAACAAACAACTCACAATAGATAACTCATAGCACAACAAACAACTCACAACAAAAAAAAAAATGCTATGCTACGGTCAAGTTGCAATTGTGTTGTAGTCACGATGGCAACTCATAGTACGATGAAGTTGCAATTACGTACTCGAAAAAAAGTTTGTGAAATATAGTCATGTTGGATCTCATTTTGTTAAGCACATTTTTTTGAACAAACCGGTGCAAACGGATCTGAAATTGGAGCTACGGTTTAGGAGATATTGCATTTTTCGATCCAAACAAAAAAAGATTCCCCGCATGCGGGATTCCTAGGAAGATCTCGTTCGTGCGGACGGGACAACCAGTGCACCCCAGGCGCGTCGGTTGGCACAGGTGCATCTTATACGCAACCGATGCACCCAGTGCACAATATACATACAAGTATATATATATACATATACATATACATATACATATACATATACATATACATATACATATATATATATATATATATATATATATATATATATATATATATATATATATATATATATATTATTTTTATTTTCTTTAGAACATAAGACAAAAGTTGTATATAAATATGTGAGTTATATTCACTTACCTGTCTTTGATGTTCTTATGATTTGTTGCTTTGTCCATCCACTTCTTTCGAGTGATTACTTTTCTAGATCGTGTTTTATGGCACTCTTCTCCATTGAATAGACATAACACGGATCCTTTCCTACAAAATGTTAGTGGACACATACCGAGGGAATACAACAAGTTTAAAGTATGGGTTGTTGTCCAAAGTTTATAAGATCTCATCTATGCTAATGAGAAGGTAGTTCTTTTGTTTACTCTTAGCACGATTTTATTTATCATGTCTTATAACCAATTTTGTTTATGGCTGCACTCTAGCATATGGATCAAGGCAAAAGGTAGCTTGTAGCAAAAGACAAGGTGAATAATATTTGATACTTACAATTCTTCCATCAATGATGATTGAGCCGTGTCTTTTGTACAAGGTTGGAGTTCATCATATGCCTTGCTTCATCTCTGATATGAGTTCATCTCTTGACTTACCCCAATTGATTTTGAGAATTTTTTCGCATGGGTTAGTCCAACAAAATATCCAATCTCTACGCAAGCAATTCTCGAGTTCAATAACCAAACTAGACTCCATGTCTAATTCAATTAAGAAAGGTTATTTAACCTAAGCACCACGCTTAATTTAAAAATCTTTGGAAATACCCTATTTGCAAATAGCAACATTCCCAAACCAAAACATACCATAGAGACAAAGGTAGTATGAAAGCACTATAGAGATTTATCCAATTAGAGATGAAAGAGCATGATCATGGTGAGGATTTTTTTTTTTAGATGCAAACTATATGGATGTATGCAAGAACAAAACATGCAATGGATCTACTATGATAAAACATAAACTAAGTGGAGTGAATGCATGAGTTAATCAAGTAAACATGTAATGCAATGCAATAAATTAAATGATAACTACTCAATTAATTTATAGTTCATGAGCAAGACTTTCTCACCTTTATTGATCATACATACCGTGATGTGCGGCTTCTATATGCGTCACTTGACATGTGTGCATTGAATTCTTGTGATGGCGACTTCTTTTTTCCAATCTACATATGGCTAGAATAATATATATTTAAATACATACCTTTGAGATAGCAGGGTTCCAATGTGTGATGAATCTTAAATGATCAGGCACCCTGGGTTCTTCAATCTTTCTTATTTTCTTTTCTTGTGAAATCTTGTCGGAAGATCGCAACGACATCTTTTGTCCTGTCTATTCCACAACTCAACGAGAACAAGGGTAGTCCTACTAAAGCTAGTGATACACTAAATTAGCGGAGACATCATGATCATTATCGTAATCTTTAGGCCAATTGCTTCCCGACAACGGTGCCAAAAAGTTTGTTGGCATTTGTTAAGTGCTAAAAGAATATGAAGGATTACGCAAGCGCCTACGAACACCTACCATTGTAGCTTTTCCCTAGGATGAGTATTCTAGAGTATCGTATCCACAGGGAAGCTTTGGCTAAAGAATTCTAATAAGTCACAATCATGTATCCACTAACTTAGCGAACCACTAGACTATAGTGAGGCGGTAATTGTTAATGGATAAATAAATATCAAAGCATAAAATAATAACCTATCTAAGATATCAAAGAATAACTAAACTAATCAAGAGGTCAAAGGGAGAGATCAAGGTTCCTGGGTACTTCTCTATTACTTAGGTTCTATGATAGCAATTATACTAATGCACTTTGGAGCAGCAGGTCCGTCCCAACTCTCGAGAAAGACTGGGAAGAAGGTAGTTGAGAGAAGGCTGCCAAAAGCTCTACGAAACACCAATCCGAACGTGGTGGACTACAAAGGCCTTACAGAGCTGTCACCCCTGGGGCTACCACAACTATCCGTGGGATTGGGCGCAATCTCAGGTAACCTATAGCCTAGACACCATGTCTACACTATTGATTACTACTCTAGCTACCTTGCATAACTAGAGCCCTCAATACGAACGGAGATCCCATGCAATAATATAACAACTATACTTAACCATATATGAAAAGTATGGAAGTGAATAGAGAAGATAAATATGTGAATCATAAGTCTTGTAGAGAATACCATACTCAAGACATCTCGAGTAACAAGAGCATAACTCCTCTCTCCTTTACTCTTGATTAGATCTAAGTTAGATCTAATCTAGTTCTAATTACATGGCTAATTTATCTCTCTAATTACATGACTAATCTTCTTCTAATCTACTTCTAATTCACTAATCCCGAGAGAGGTTATCCTTACATTAGGACACCTCTACAAATGAGAGATAATGAATAGAATGAGATAGAATGAATTAGGGTTGAGCCCCAGGGGTCGGGGGGTCTTCTTATATAGGCCTTGGCGATGACCGATGACCATTGGATCAAACCGACCTTCAATAACGGTGTAGATACAACCTCAAGGTCGGTGGTAAACCGACATACAAATCGAGGCCGACATGTGGCCCCCACCGGCGGCCGGCCTAGTTGGCAACCGGGCGGCCGCGGGGTGGCATGCCACGCCGTCTTCCCGTTTCTTCCGGTGTCCTCCGGTACCTTCTAGAATGTTTTAGTCCACTTTTCGGTCGAAGTTACTTCACGGTTAAGTCTTGTCATCATATGTGAGATATATTACGGAACTTTCTACATTCTTCTCTGCATTTATCATTAAGTCCCCAGCCAAAGTCATAAATCACCAAATCTCGTGGAATTATGTTAGTTAGACCCCTATTCTATGTTGATATTCATTTTAAGCCCTTATCCATGTTTAGTTGACTATTAATATTATGCTATAACAGGTGTCAACACGGGCCTCACCGAAGGACCATCGAGGTGTCGATGGACACAACCGGAGATTAGGTTGTTGGTGCACAAGTGAACTCCTGGTGAACAAATCAACGTGTTCATTGTGTTCATCCATTATTGATGATCGGCTTCAATTGTTGATTGGTTCATCCTCTACCTCGGTGATTGGATCACAACCTCAACGTGTTGGTATAAAAGATCAATCACTCGTAACATTTACATTTCATATATATTGATCTCTTGTAGCTTGCTAGTGAGTAGCTACCTTGTGTAGTTATCTTAGTGATATATTAGCTTGTTCATCTAGTTATCTAGTTGGAGAAAGTGATTTAGAGACTTTAGCAACTAGAATTGCAAATAAGTGGCTTGTCTAATAGATCTAGAGCTATCATATTTAAGCCATTTATTGGACTAACAAACTTGCTCTAGTGTATTTGGAGTAATTTTAATAGGCTATTCACCCGCCTTTAGCCATATAGGAACTTTCGACCCATCAAAGGGTGCTTTCCCTTAGCAATCAGTCCTGCTTGGCCTATGAACGGTATTTGGAATATAGAGGATTCAGAGGCGAGAGGTCACCCTCGTGAGTTACCGCCGATCTAAAAGGTAGGTTGCATCCGTAAAGCAACGAGGCCTAAGCACCACGCTACGCTACAGTTACAATACAACATCCTATAGATTGAAGTACTCAAAAGTGTTGCGAACAAGAAAACAATATAAGCACGATTGAAAGGATCGAGATGCCCAAGAGGGGGGGGGTGAATTGGGCTAATCTAAAATTTTAACTCAAATAAACAACCTACTAGCCCATATTCACCCTCTTGTGCCTAAGTGTGTTTCTAGCAACTATCGCACAAAGATTTGCACCCTAGGTTCCAATCCTACTCTAGCATGGAAATTCTAAGAATGTAAAGACATGAAATAGAATTGCGGAATGTAAATGCGGAAAGTAAAGAGAGGAAGGAACACGGCGATGTTTTCCGAGGTATCGAGGTGTTGCCACACCCCCTAGTCCTCGTTCGAGCACTCTCTCAAGAGCGTCCTGGCCAAGGGCCGGCGTCCGGTCGTCTGTCATCGGTCGGCGCGTCCGGTCGGCCTTTGAGGTCCTTTTCAGCTCCATCTTCGCGACTGGTGAATTGCTTCAACTCCAAACTGTCTCGGGCATAAATTGAGCTACCTAGTGCTAAAGAAACTCAAGTGTGCACCACAACACGTCTCTAGACTCGCCTAGGTCAAGCTACTCATTCGTACCCCCCTTAATAGTACGGCCGAAAATAAAACAAAGTCCTAACAACTAATCCGATGTCACCCAACGCCGTCGACAATCGGAACTAGCCGTCCTTAACCTTGTCGTTCATCCTCGAAAAACCGAATGAATTCCATTGTCAAGGGGCGTAACAAACTCATCGCCTGAGATCACCATGACCTAACTCTAACCTGTTTCTGCAAAACACACGTTAGTCATAGTAATTATATTGTCATCAATCATCGAAACCCAATTCTAGGGGCCTAGATGCTTCAATCTCCCTCTTTTTGGTGATTGATGACAACCTCTAGAGTATAGAGATTAAGAGTGAGGATTTAAGCGCACTTGTTCACATGAGCCTCTGTCAATAAGATCAAAGGGGTTAGGGTGGCTCATGCGATACAAGATCATATATGTACTCATAGAATGCATGATGAAGAGTGAGTACGACAAGGATAGCTCATATGGTTCAAAGAAACACAAGTAATAATCAGAGTTAAACCATAATTGCGGAAGCATAGACCATATGAGCAAAAGCATGACATGATATATAATGATACCGAAGTAGAGAGCACACATGTCAAGAGTGTATCACAATGCATCACAAGTATAGACAATGCGAGGCATGAAAGTAAACATGATGCATGCAAGTGTATCACACAAAAGAACCAACTCCCTCTCACAAGCTCCCCCTAAGTCTACATACTCTACTCTCTCCCCCTTTGTCATCAAGGACCAAAAGTCTAAGGGTCGGTAGGAGGTGTAGAAGCAGACGAGCTGGTCACTGGAGGACGAGTCACCACAATGAACTGAGTGGCATCATCCGACTCGACTCGAACTCTAGAGCCGCCATGTCGATCTTGCAAGACCCTCGACCGTGGAAGTGTAGAAGAAGTGGTCGGGCCGGCTGAGGTGGCCGGGAGTGAAGTAGCGATCTCTACGAAGGTTGAAACCACCGTCCCCCTCAAGTGGTCGTGGCTCGAGTAGCGTGGTCAACTAGCGGAGTCTCGAAGTAGTAGTCACGTAAAAGTCGACCGTGGCTCGGAAACGGGCACACTCGACTCGTGGCGTTGACTGACCCACCGTAGTAGTGACAACTATAGACTCGGCCGCCGGCCGCCTGAGTGACCTCCGCAGTGAAACTCAAGACCGGCCGCCACATCTGGCCGGGGTGTGAGGGGTGCACTAGGCGTGGCGGCGCCGCAAACATCTCGGCAAGAGTGGCACCGAGGCGAGGATCCGGCGACACACCAAGCCGGTAGTCGGTCCGCATCGTGGGTGTGAAGCCCGTGAAGTATCGACTCGGCCGAATGAAAGGCCCATGTACCGGCGAGGTGGAGTCTCCGCCGAGGCCAAAAAGGGCCACCCGGGAACGGGCCTGTAAAGGGGTACTGCAACCCCGAAGCCGAGGTCCCGGCCCGAGGTGCCGCGAACCGAGGAGCGGTGGCACATCTGGAAGTGGTAGTGGCGGAGGCACCTCAACCTGAATCCACGAGCCCGAATAACCGCGACCATGAGAGGGCCTGCTGGCCGCTGAAACTGCCGTCCGGGTACGTAACCCGGCCGGTGGTGGTGGAACGCCTTGTTCTGCCGGTAGAACGCCCGCCGCCGCCGAAAGTCTAGCGGGAACGCCGAAGCTCGTCCCGCTCTCGCCTCATCTCCGTGGTTGAGAGCTGCCGCTCTCTGCCACGAGTCTCACGCCGCCGCTCGCTAGCCCCTCATCTCAACAACTAGTGTAAGTAGGGCCTGGTTTGACGGTGGAGGAGCAGAACTAGAGCCTCCGGCCTCGTGGTCGTGTCGTCGAGTAGGTGGCCTCGTAGGCATGTAGTCGCCGCCGAGCCGCCCGAAGCGCCGCAAATCTCTGCCGCGGGCCGCTTCCTCGGACTCAAGCCGTGCCTCCTCAATAGCAACCATCCGGCAACCGGGCATCCCGAGCGGCCTCGACTCGTGGATCGCCCCCGAGAACGTGTGGTAGCCCCGGGTACTGTCGGCCCGACCGTCTTGAGGAGGCGACGGCGGTCGTAGGCCGGAAAGCGTGTAGTCGACTGTGTCCACTCCTGCACAACGTCGGCCTCCATGTGAGGCACGGTCTTCCAAATCAGGAAGGAGATCCAGTGAGCAAACGGAAGCTGTCGGCAACCCTTGATCCCCTCTGCTATAGTGTCCTCCATCTCTGATAGAATCAAATCCCAAATGTCAAACTCAATCGGATCCATAAGGTGGAAAAGAATCCACTTTCGCAAACGCGTAAGTGCCTCCTTGAAGCCAATCTCGGCAGGGATCGTCCGCCTCACTATAGCATCCACAACTCGGCAAGTGGAGTGAGGCCGGTGAGGAAGACTACCGGAGCCCTCACCGAAGGGTGCCTTGAAACAATCTGCGAACCCGATCACCAGTAGGCACTCTGCCGACCCCGGGACGTCGCGGCGGGTCCGGTGCCATAGCACAACCCGTGGAGCTGTGTCCGAGAGGGGTGCAACCCGAGAAGCCGGTGAGCCCGAACACTCGCAACTCGTACACTGCCGCCCTTGAAAGCAAACACTAGGAAGTCGTGCTCGGGGTCAATCAACAGGGTAGCGTAGAACTCTCGGACCCACGTAGTCACGTAGCTGCCCTCTCTGCCAAGTAAGTCCGCCAGACCCGGAAGGTAGCCGAGGTGGGGTCGACCGCCACCAACCTGCCTAGCCGCGACCATGTCATCCACCCCGCAGACTCTCTCGAGGATGGATGGCAACCGCACTCTCCTCGTAAGCCTAGTAGAAGTCCTCGTGAAGAACGGTCCAAGACCTCAAGAAGCGTCGCCTGTCCCTTCGAAAGTGGAAACCACATGTGCCGCTTTTCAAAGCGGTATCGACGAGCGAACGGCGACACGCCCCCTCAAGTCAAGGTGATCGCTCGCTACTCGGCACCCCCGGGCCGGGCCGTCTTTGGATCGCCGCCGGGCCGGCCGCGGCTGAGCCGAGCCGGAGCGACGTCTGGAGAACGGTGCGAGCCCGGTGGAACGACGAAGGCCGGCCTGTCTTTCGCGTCTTTGGTGGATCGCCTCCGGTAGGCTGCCGAGGGGGTGGCGGGGCCCTCGGAGGGTGGCACCTGGCCGCCTCGGAGGGGTGGCACCGGCCGCCTCTCGCCGCTGGCGAGCCCAGTCTCTCCTCGATACTAAGTCCAAAGACGTGGACCACCCATCTCTGCGGTCTCTGCCGCTCTAGCCACAACAAGGACCCGCCACGTGTCATCTCATCACCTCTCTTGCGCTTCTGCTTCTTCGGCTGCGTCTCGGCAACTTTCTTGCCCTTGTCCGGTGGACCACCACCAGGAGGAGGTGGGGGTGGAGGTGGACCGGTAGTCTTCGTGCGTGCCATGGCTGAAAGAGCAACTGCCGCTGAAAGAACCACCGACAAGTCACAACAAGCCCCTGCAAGTCACACTGCCAAGTCAAACTGTCGATGAAAGCTCCCCCTGAATCACTGCAAACTGCCTGCTGACAAGAAGAGGAACAGACGCTCAAGAGGCTTGGCCTCAATCCATACTCGCGGGCTTGGCCCCGAGTTTAAGCTGCCACTGTCACACTGCCAAACTCAAGCACAAGACCAACTCGCTGCACACACAGGACAGAGTAGGGAGAATTTATAACCATGAATAATAACTAAAGGGAAGTCCTTAGGAGAGCAAGCATAATGGATAAGAATAGAATGGCAATGAAGGTGATACCTAGCCTTGATCGTGCCTTGTGAAAATATGAGAAATGTGATAATGTGGGGCACCGCAAGGGACAAGATGTGTCACTGCAGGAAAAAGAATCGACAAAAGGAATCATGACACGATATATAGCTGGCTCTGTCATTCTAAGAAAGAGGTGATAGGCATGAATTGCAACAGAGGAGGATCCTCACCAAGATGGACAGGGCTGCCTTCAGGAAGTGGGTGGAGCACTGGTCGGCACTAGGCGAGGCACTGCACAAAGGAGGATCGGCGTGATGCGATCGAAAATGGAGAGAGGATCGGTTGTGTCATTCCAAATAACACTTGAAGGGCGGGGGCGGGGTGGGGGAAGCTCACCACCGGCAAAGTGAAACGGGCCGGGCCGGGGCGAGTGGTCGACGGTGACGAAAAAGACGAGCCCAAAGAAGGAGAGGACGGCCCGGCGATGAAGCTCCACGAGGGCGCCGATGGCGGCGACGGCGGCGCCCGATGCTAGGGTGCCGCTGGCGAGAGGTGGCGCTGGGCGGCCGAACGGCCCGGCCGCGGGCTGAGGAAATGAGGCGGAGCGAGGTGGTGGCGCGCGGGCGGCGAGAGGATGGGCGGTGGGCGCGCCAAGCGCGTTGTCGGCGCCGGGAGCGTGAGGCGGCGTCGGGCTCAGGCGTGAGGGGTGGGTGGGTGGCTTCGAATGGAAGGAAAGGGAAGGGGCCCAAATAGGTTATTGAATAAGAAAAGGAGACCCCACAAGTCGGTCGAAAGATGATATGCGCTCGAAAAAATCTGACCGGACATCGCTCTCCGACCGGACGCACCCTGCCTACTCCTGGGTCGGGATTATAGAGAGCCCAGAAATCACCACCGACCGGAAGCTCGAATCTAAGCGCCCGGAGTCCGGTCAAGAGTCCTGTGCCTACTTCCGGCCACCTTCTTCCGAGTTTGATTTCTTCCTTCGCGGCGACTTCTCCCAACCAAATTCCAACGCAAAATAACACCCAAATAACCACCGGTTGGAACAGGTCATGGGAGTCCTCTCTCAAACCCTCGATTTTGCAAATAGTTTGCCCTAGGCATAGTTTTAATTTTCGAAAATAGGCAATAAAACGGATCGAGGAGTATCGTATGGCCAAGCAATGGAGTTTATGAACCTTTAGGAGCGTCAAATGCTCTCTCCATCCTTGGACGGACACAACGGATACTCAAGCTTAAACCGAAAAAGAACGACAAACCAACACACATGCATATGAGATGCAATACGAGAATTTAAATACGAAATTTGAATCTAGTTGGCTTGTCAAGTTTGAACCAAGATTAAGCTTTTTCACATGCTTTTCTACGGTTATCTTAATCGTGTTAGACAAGCCCTATATGCATTGCATGAATTTAAACATGGCATATAATATAATGAATGCAAGGGACAACACAAGCTTATTTTCTTGTGAAGTTGGAAAAATCAAGAATATTGAGCTCGCCTCTTAACTCACAAAACCTTGCCTCATCCAAAGGCTTAGTGAAGATGTCCGCCAAAATTGTCTTCGGTCCTCACTCCTTGAAGAGATATATCTTTCTTGGACACATGATCACGAAGGAAGTGGTGACGAATATCTATATGCTTGGTGCGGGAATGTTGAACCGAATTGCTTGCGCTTTTGATGGCACTCTCATTATCACATAGCAATGGGACCTTCTCGAGCTTGACACCATAATCAAGGAGAGTTTGCTTCATGTAGAGAATTTGAGCACAACAAGCTCCCCGCGGGTAATATACTCCGCCTCGGCGGTTGACAAGGTCACACTATTTTGCTTCTTAGAACACCAAGAGACAATGGACCTTCCAAGCAAATGGCACCCTCCTACAGTGCTTCTTCTATCAATTTTGCAACCGGCATAATCCAAGTCGGAATAGCCAACAAGTTGGAATCTTGCTCCTTTGGGATACCATAAGCCAATGCTTGGTGTTTGCTTGAGGTACCTAAGAATTCTCTTCACCGCGGTGAGATGGGATTCCATAGGGTTAGCTTGAAAACGAGCACATAAGCAAACACTAAACATGATGTCGGGCCTAGATGCGGTAAGATAGAGCAAGCTACCAATCATAGATCGATAGTTAGTTTTGTCTACCGGTGTACCTCCCACATCCGGGTCAAGTTGTCCATTGGTTGGCATGGGTGTCTTGATGGCTTACAATCTTCCATATCAAACCTCTTGAGAAGGTCCTTGGTATACTTTTCTTGAGAGATGAAGGTCTCTTCTCTCAATTGCTTGACTTGAAACCCGAGGAAGAAGGTAAGCTCACCAATCATGGACATCTCAAACTCCTTCGACATCAAGGCACCAAACTCCTTGCAATGTTCTTCATTCGTTGAGCCAAAGATTATGTCATCGACATAAACTTGACAAATGAAGATGTTCCCTTCATGCTTCTTGGTGAATAGTGTGGTGTCCACCTTCCCAATGGTGAAACCCTTTGCAATGAGGAAGTCTCGAAGGCGCTCATACCATGCTCTTGGGGCTTGTTTGAGCCCATATAGCGCCTTGGTCAACCTATAAACATGGTTAGGATATCTAGAGTCTTCAAACCCGGGAGGTTGCTCAACAAAGACTAGCTCATTTATGAAACCATTTAGAAATGCACTTTTCACATCCATTTGATATAATTTCATGTTATGATGTGATGCATATGAAAGGAGGATACATATGGCTTCAAGTCTTGCTACCGGTGCAAAAGTCTCTCCAAAATCCAAACCTTCAACTTGAGAGAACCCCTTTGCCACTAGTCTTGCCTTGTTCCCGCACAACAATGCCTTGATCATCTTGCTTGTTGCGGAACACCCACTTTGTGCCAATGACTCTTGCACCTTTAGGCCGCTCTACAAGTGTCCACACTTCATTGCGGGTGAAGTTGCCCAATTCTTCATGCATGGCATTCACCCACTCCGGATCTTCTAGAGCCTCCTCTATGGTAGTAGGTTCTAAACAAGAGACAAAAGCATGATGTTCAACAAAAGAAGCAAGTTTTTGTGATCGAGTCATAACCCCCTTTGTAGGACTCCCTATGATGAGATCTTGAGGATGTGCTTGAAGTAGAGAAGTGTTCCTTCGATCAACCACTTGAGGAGGGTCTTGTGGAGCATCAACATCTCGAGCTTGTTCCACACTTTGTTCATGAGAGATATGAGTGTCATCATGGTGATTGTTCTCATCTTTATCATCATCTTGTAGAACATTTGATGAAGATGGCTTGTCAATGACTTGAACATCATCATCTTTGTAGGACATTTGAGAGTGAGTGATCATTTGATATTGCAACCTTTCCCAAGCCTCTCACTTTGCTCTTTGAATTGTCACCAAATGTAATCTTGTTGTGGCCTTTGTCCCCTTCTTCTAGTGAGGTGAACATACGAGGATCACCGGTCATATGTTGTGTGCAACCACTATCAATAACCCAATGACTTCCACCGGTCTTGTAGTTCACCTACACACAATAGATCAAGCTTATTGCTTAGGGACCCACTCTTGGTTAGGGCCCTTGACATTCTCAACCAATGACTTGTCAACCCAAATTTGCTTAGGCCTATTTTTGTTTGGTGAACCTAAGAACATGACCTTGGTCTTGCCACTAGTATCCTTTCTAAGCATGTAGTGAGCATTGAAGGCAAAAGGTCTAGCATGCTTGGGCAAGGGTTGTGGTGGTGGTGTCATACACTCATGAGAGAAATGCCCTTCTTGACCACACTCAAAGCATCTCTTTGGCTTGGGCTTGGGCTTTGGCTTGAGTTGATGTTGAGCCTTGGGTTGAGCTTGAGCTTTAGCTTTCTTCTCTTCATTTGCCTTGTACCCAATACCACTCTTGTCCATCTTCATAACGGTGTTCATGAATAGCTCACTTTGAAGATTGTGACTGTGGATACAGGATCACCAAAGAACTCTACCGAAGTTGTTCGCGGGGTTCTATCCTAGCCTCAACGCCACAAAACAACTCCCGAAGGCAATGGAAGCATAGCTACGGTGACTTCATTTGTAATTAGGATAGAACACTAGTCGTTACCTTGTTTAGAGTTCGGGTGTTCGGTTCCTCTACGGACAACCCTCTTTGTATCCGACTAGGATCGTAGCGAGTTCCTTGGCTCCTTAGACTATAAAAGGCGGCCAAGGAACACCTCGTAGAGGAGAGGACGAACGCATAGCGCGATTCATAGAACACAAGCTTGGCCACGACCAATTGCGGCTGTAAGCTTCACAAACCTGATTCTCGGCTAACCCTATCAATCAAAAAACAGGGCTCACGCCGACCGGGCGTAAAGGTCTTTACTCGATCCTTGATCGAGGGCCCAACCAAGATAAAAACCCCGCTCTCAATGTCACCGCGCAACAAACCGTCGGGCTCCAGGTTCGTCGAGGCCCGAACAAAGCCCGGTTCACCCCCGTGGCGTGCTCTCGGTCGTAAAACATCGGCGGTGACCCTTGGTGAACTTGCTCAAGCCGTAGTGAGGTGAGCCTTCTCTTTCTTGAGCTTATCATTTTCTTGTTTGAGCATCTCAAATTCAAGCATGATCTTGTGCTCTTCTTTACTCTTGGTGGACTTGCTCAATGTGGCGGTGTGTTGAACTTTCTCTTTCTTGAGCTTCTCATTTTCTTGCTTGAGCATTTCAAAGTCAAGACCCAACTCATACACTTCATTACTTTTCTCAACGACAGGTCATCTTTAGCTTGTTGTTCTCATTCTTGATCTTGATGTACTCATCATAGTCATCGGCCACAACCACTTGCTTGCCTTTGCTACTAGCCTTTTGCTCAATGTTCTCATCAATCAAATCATCACATGATGTAGCTATATCAATCTTAACAACATGGTTAGTAGCAACATGTGGCTCATCATTTAAAAACTCATTAGCAACAAGAAGGTTGTCATGATCAACCTTGAGATTTGTGTACTCTTCTTTGAGCTTGTTATATCTAATGATGAGCTCATTGTGAGTTCCCTCAAGTTTATCATGTTTTTCTTTTGAGCTCCTTTAGGGAAGGTTTGAGCTCCTTGAGAGAGGATTTCACAAGTTTATATTCATCTCTAAGCTCATCACTAGCCTCTTATGCTTTGTTATGTTTAGCAAGAAGAGTTTCATTCTCAAGTTTAAGCATGTCAATCTTTTTGTTAGCCTTTGAGACCATTTTAGAATACTTGCTAAGCAAAGTCGCAAGCTCATCATAGCTAGGTGCTTCATACTCAACATCATCATCACTATCATTATCACTATCACTACTCTCATCATCACTTGGTACCTTTTGAGTCCTTTGCCATGAGGCATAGGTGTGTAGACGATGAAGATGGTGACGGTGGTGGTGAAGTGTATGAAGACCCAATAGCAATTGCCGCCACATGTTCTTGCTCATTGTCACTTTCTTCACCGGAAGAGCCACCACATGATGATTCAATGTCGGTGAGCCAATCACCAACAATGTAAGCCTTTCCATTGTTCTTCTTGTGGTATTTCTTCTTCTTGCCATCTTTCTTCTTGTATGGCTTGTCCTTCTTCCTCTCTTCATCATCACTTGATTCTTCTTTCTTGTCCCGTTGCTTTTTCTTGTGCTTGTCTTTCTTGGGTGGTTCGGGACATTGATGAGCAAGGTGACCAAGATTGTGACAATTGTAGCACTCCATCTCGGAGAGTGGCTTCTTCTTGCTACTTGTGTAGAATTGCTTCCTTGATGAATCAAACTTGACTCCCCTCTTGCTAAGACCCTTGAGCATCTTGGTAGTTCTTTTCACCATGAGTGCAAGATCATCAAGGTCCTCATCACTTGGGCTTTGGGAGGAGGTCATGAAAGTTTTGCCTTTCCCTTTCTTGTCAATGCTAGCCTTGAATGCGAGATCTTTCTTCTTGGTTGATGAAGATTCATCCTTGGGATTGATGTGCATGTACATCTCATGGGCATTGATCTTTCCCAAGATTTTTGTCGGTGTAGACTTGGAAAGATCACCTTGATGAAGAACGGTGACGATATGCCCATACTTCTCAATGGGGAGGACACACAACATTCTTCTCACGACATCCGCGGGCGTGATTTGTGTGAGTCCAAGTCCATTGATTTCCTCTACAATGACATTCAAGCGACCATACATGTCATTAGCATTTTCATTAGGAAGCATTGCAAAGGCATTAAGCTTATTCATGACAAGATTATAGCGTTCCTCACGCTCACTCTTGGTTCCCTCATGGAGCGCACAAATTTCTTCCCAAAGATCATGGGCATTTTTGTGGTTCCTCACGCGGTTGAACACGTCCTTGCAAATGCCTCTAAAGATAGTGTTTCTAGCTTTGGCATTCCAAGTGATGACTTGTTCCTTTTCTACGTCGGTGGGAGCTTTTCCATCCTTAGGTTTAGCGTAACCTTCGGTTGCGGCTTTGAGCACACCGGGGTTCTCGGCCTCAAGGTAGGCCTCCATGCGAATTTTCCAATAAGGAAAGTCATCGCCTTCGAACATGGGTGGTGGGCCATTCCCGTTGGACATCTTTCTCTAGGCGGTTAAGCCTAATTATGAGCAACACGGCTCTGATACCACTTGAAAGGATCGAGATGCCCAAGAGGGGGGGGTGAATTGGGCTAATCTAAAATTTTAACTCAAATAAACAACCTACTAGCCCATATTCACCCTCTTGTGCCTAAGTGTGTTTCTAGCAACTATCGCACAAAGATTTGCACCCTAGGTTCCAATCCTACTCTAGCATGGCAATTCTAAGAATGTAAAGACATGAAATAGAATTGCGGAATGTAAATGCGGAAAGTAAAGAGAGGAAGGAACACGGCGATGTTTTCCTGAGGTATCGAGGTGTCGCCACACCCCCTAGTCCTCGTTGGAGCACTCTCTCAAGAGTATAGCTCCCCCTTAGTCCTCGCAAGGACCAAGTGCTCTCTACGGGCTGATTCTTTGACACTCTGTCGTGGTGAATCGCCCACAACCGCTCACAAGCTTGCTTGAGGCACCCACAAGCACCACCGGGTGATCTTCAAGCCATGATCCGCCACCAAGTCGTCTAGGTGATGGCGATCACCAAGAGAAACAAGCACGAACTCTCACTTGACCTCAACAAGCCTAGGAGAAGAGTGGATGCGCACTTGAATCTCTCAAACACTTTAAGGTTGATCCTTAATCTTGCATGGATGACCACCTTAGGGCTCTTGCTCTTCCTTGCACTCTCAAGGGTGTTTCTCCGAACAAATGGGAAAGAGGGAGTGCAAGGTCGAGGGGGTAAAGTATATATAGCCCCCCCAAAGCAACTCCACGAAATCGGCACTTCTCGCACAATTTCTTTAGGCCAGGGCCGCACCGGTGAGTCCTATCAAGGTTCCAGCCGGTGCGTCCCTACGAAATCGACCACGACTTCGACACGCGCCGGCCAGTGCGTCGTTCGGTGCTTCGGTCATCGGCCGGGACGCCGCGAGTCCCAAGATGGCTCAAAACAAGGCTTCTTTGAAAGCCCGGCCGGAAGCACGCACGGAAGCGTCCGGTCAAGGGCCGAAGCGTCCGGTCCGCGTCGGTCCGGGCGCGTCCGGTCGGCCTTTGAGGTCCTTTTTCGACTCGTCTTCGCGACTCCGTGAATTGCTTCAACTCCAAACTGTCTCAAGCATAAATTGAGCTAGCTAGTGCTAAAGAAACTCAAGTGTGCACCACAACTCGTCTCTAGACTCGCCTAGGTCAAGCTACTCATTCGCACCCCCTTTAATAGTACGGCCAAAAATAAAACAAAGTCCTAACAACTAATCCGATGTCACCCAACGCCGTCGACAATCGGAACTAGCCGCCCTTAACCTTGTCGTTCATCCTCGGAAAACCGAACGAATTCCATCGTCGTGGGCATAACAAACTCATCGCCGAGATCACCATTACCATGACCTAACTCTAACCTGTTTACGCAAAACACACGTTAGTCATGGTAATTATATTGTCATCAATC
>JADLZK010004034.1:0-75080 GCA_015847255.1 Hyparrhenia diplandra | reverse complement strand
TTATTATCTCATCATCACTCAACTGCGCTAAAAAGATTCGCCTCGTACTTTTAGCCTAAACCGCATAATTAGTTTTTTTGTTAACCTATTTTTAATGCTCCATACATGCTGCCAAGAGATTTGATGACGGGTAATGTAACATTTTTTGGTTGAACTTTTTGGGTTGTATGGCAACTAAACAGGGCCTAAGGAGGAGAGGAACATGCGAAGAAAATGGGAAGCAGGACGACGAGTCTTGGGCAAAGTCGCCAAACAACTCTGGCCACCCGATTGAGGATCCAGGGGCGACAAAAATTTTTGGGAGACGTGGCCTCTCCTAGGTCACTCCATTAGCTTATTTCTATAGAAGAAATGATGCCCCTTATTCATTTCGCTCACTCCATTAGCTTATTTCTTAGGACCCTATTTCTTATTATTAGAAGATGCTACCAGTAGTTTTGTACTAAGATGGTTGTCGTCGCTTCCCAGTGTAGCTTCCTCCCTCCGTGTCATGTCCCTGAATGCACACCTCCTTCATCTTGGTCGTCAGCCGGAGCGTCGAAAGCAAGATCGGCAACAGGATACAAAGAAGACCGGTAACAGATCCCACCAGGTGTTTGAAACCATAATCGTGCAGGCCATGTAGCCGACAGAACACAGCACATAGAGCACGGTAATTGCATCCTGCAGAAACAATAGAGGCATTTGATAAGTACTATATCTATATAAGCCATTAGGATCCTCTTGTTACAGACGCAGCACACAAGCAGCTTTGAATATGGAGTGAGCGATTATGGTTTCAAACACCTGGTTGCGTGGATGGTTTTACTCGAAGCTATCAAAAGTAATGATTCGGGTCGGTTCAGTTGTTTCATTTTCATATGCTCGTTTAAGTATTACATATACTCCTTCCATCTAGAAATAAACCAATTCCTCGAGTTGTCTTAAATCACCATTTTTTTCTTCTAATATCTAGTTAAGTTTATTAAAAAACACATATATTGGCTTATATGCAACCATGCACACTAACGATCGGGCCTTCGATTCCGCATCCGGTGGCGGGAGCGAGGGACGCATTTTCTGAAAAACGCCCGCCGCCCTCATCATGCCATGGTGTTTTGCAATAACCCCCTAGATTGGTGTACACGGGAGGCCACGCGGCTCGTCACGGGCCGGGAGGCGATTCACTATGCCACCCGCCGGGTTGGGGAAGATCGCGCCGCCGCCCGCCCAGCGATGCCCGCCTGACCTCGCGAAGCCGTGGGAGATGCCTCGCGGACCTCCGGTCGGTGGAGATGCCTCGTCCCCTCGCCAAGCCACCGGATACGCCTTGCCGACCCTCGCTACCCGCCGTCCTCCTCGCCTTTGCCGCCCGCCGAGCTCGACACCTCGCCCGCTAGATTGTATGCGGGGACGGCGCACTAAATGTGCGGCACAAAGAAGAACAACCATGGTACCGGGCGTGTGCGGAAGAAGAGGAACTTGAAGGCGGCGGAGGGAACACAGAAGTCGGCGCCATCCTTCCCTAGTGCAACGAGGGGAGAGGGACTAGGGCGGAGGGAGGCTCTGGATGCTTTGCGAGGAGAGGGACTAGACCGAGGGGTCGCGGGATGGCGGCACGCCCCTAGCAGCGGCGTTTTTCGTTCGCTGAATCGGCCGCGAAACGAGCGCGAGGGAGGAGACGCGGGATTGGGTCCGGCCGCGCGTGGGGGTGTTTGCAAAAATACCAAGGGCTTGCGGGCGGTAAATTGCAAAATATCACCCCTCGCTTTGTTGGCCAACGGATGGGAAATCGAAAAGACCGGATCACTAGTGTGTATGCGGTTGCATATAAAGCCCTGGTGTGCACAAGGTAATGCTCATTATGAAAATATAATTTATGATGTATCTAATGATATTAATTTAATGTTATAAATTTTGTGCTTTTCTCTGTACATTTTTTAAAAATATAAAAATCACTCAAGATCCCGTTCCGATGATGCCACACGCAGGGGTGCATGCCCGTGCTACACCACAGCCCAGGGGCGCCATCACCCTCCTATGGCACAGTGCATTGAGTCGGCGCCGCTAGGGCTCGGCCAACACGTTGGCAGCCACCGCACAGGCCCGCGAGAGCCGTTGCAACCCCGTCCGTGTGGGGATGGAGAGGAGACAGAGAGATCGATTGGGTGAGAGAGGAGGAGGAACTGGGATGAGATTTTTGTTTCTCTAGATTTGGACGAGGAGCTACTTCGGGCAAAATCCGCTTCAAGCAACTCTGGCCACCCGATTGAGGATCTGACGGCGATAGGAATTTTTGGGAGACATGGCCTTTGCTTCTGTTGGAAGCCGGCGGCATTTACTTCAGTTATTAGACGTTGTCAGGGCCATGTCCCGTCTGCGTCGCTTACAGGTGGGGTCAGGGGCGAAGGGAATATCTCCCCACCGCCGTTTCTCCGCACGCTGTGAACAGACGGATCGGCCGGTCTCTGCTCCCCTCTATGAACCGGAGCAAACCCTCCGAAAACCCCAATCAACTCACATTGGCTTCCCGGCGAGGAAGGAGGAGCACTGCAGCGAAGAAGGAGCACTGTGACGGGAGATCCGTCGCGTTCCCCCTCGGAAGTAAGCGACTTTCTCGTATCCAGTGCTTGTCGCTCGTGTTAAATGCCGATCTTTTGCTTATCTTTCCACGGTGCTTGCCGCTTGTGCAAAATGCTGGTCTTTTTGCTCGATCTTGCCACGGTCTGGCGTCGGAAGGCGAGGCTCATGCGAAATACTGGCCTTTTGCTCGATCTTGCCATGGTCTCGCGTCGGAAGGAGGCAGAGGAGTTGGTTGGGGACTGGGTGAGGGCTCGGGAATTGCCTATCTGTGGAGGAGCGGGCGGCTGGCCGGGGTCGCCGAGCGGCGGCGAGTCCGCCTATGGAGATTCTTTGGCAGGCCCGCTAGGGTTGGGTTTCAATACCTATTACGTTTGTGTGTGCTTGCCTTGTATTTGTGCCTGATTTATTCAGAGTAGCTTCAATTTCTATCACGTTTGTGCGTGCTTGCCTTGTGTTTGTGCCTGATTGCTTCAATTCCTATCACGTTTGTGCGTGCTTGCCCTGTGTTTGTGCCTGATTTATTCAAATTAGTTTGATGTACCAGATGGTGCTGTCAGCTGTTTACTCGGTTTAGGATGATTTGAGCTAAGTGGAATTTGCCTCTTGGGGAGGGTTTTTTTCTATTTTATATAAAAAATGGCTGCTTGCTTGTTCAGGCTGTTGATGGATCTCATCGAAGATGGACTACTGGAGGACCGTGCGGAAGCAGTGCATACTCGCGTCCTATCCACACTTCGCCAGCTGCTTGCCCCAGTACGAATTTTCTTTCTTTTGTATCCTACAAATCATTGCCTACTACTAATGTTTTTTTTTGACAACAACCTACTAATGTTATCATTGCCTATTTCTAATATAGTGTACTCGATCCGTGGAGGACGGTGCTCGATGGCGCCGTCTTTCTCCTCCCTCATGATCGCCGTCGTGCTGTCCGTTGGTATCACCGCCAACCCCATGTCCACCTCCATCTGCAAGAACATGGAAGCGCCAGTCCCAGTGAAGGTACTCGTTGAGTTGGTTCCACCATGCCTCATCATCGTGGTGCTCTATTCCTCATACCTTGCAAGGTATATGGTGGGGGCACCACAGCGTGCTGGGCTGGCACTGTTCCAGGTTGTGCTGGGGGTAATATTAGCAGAGTGGGTCGCTATATGCTCGTATGATGTCTCTTCTGGGCTTGTTTACACAGTTGGTACCTTGGTGGTAGCGATTTTGGTGGGGCTGTGCACGAGCAATTGTATTGCATTAGTCTGAATTAGATGGTTTAGAAGTTCATTAATGGAGGTTAATCGCTATCATACTATGCTGTTGTAAGCTTTAATAATCATGTGAAGACCAAATCGCTATCGTACTATGCGGATGATATGATATCTGTGCTTGCAAACCGAACCGAGCTGCGTTCTTAATTAATTGGTGTTCTTGCTCCAAACCGAGCTGTGTTCTTGATTGCCAAATGTGTCTTTTTGGGTTTTAATTGGTGCTTGACACTCTTAGGGGAAATTCTTCAATTTTTGGCTAGCTTTGTCTCTCTAAGCCTTAGAATTGCAATCTTTTATTTCAAATTTTAAGAACAATAGTCCGCGACAATTAATGGTGATAATGAGACAAATTAGATAAAATTTGTAATGATCACACTCCAGAGTTGCAGCAAGCAACTAATCCAGTGATGGCACATCAAGGCATATACTTCGATGATTTGTGCAAATAAGTGTTCCTGTTTTCAATCAAAACACCCTAGCGGATTATGTTACTATCCTAGTAGCCTCACCACTGGATTATTGTTATATCAACTAAATTCTACTATCTATGTTGCGGATTGAAAATGAAATGCCCTTTATCTCCAGTAGAGCTTTGTTTTGTCTTCCCTCCATTTCACAAAGCGCAAGTTGATGCAGCTATGCATTGATCTGCTAAAAAAGATTGCCTTAGACCTTATGAAATAAAATGTATTTTCCTGCTCGTCTAGGCTCAAATGTCTATGCAACCAAAAATAAGACTGTCTCCAACTCTCCATACCAGTGATTTGTTTACGCCAAACTGCGATAGCTGTTTCTTGATTTGTTTACGCCAAACTGCGATAGCTGTCTGATTAGTGATTATGAATCTTGGTTAGTAAAGCCCACTCTTGCAACCAGGTTTTGATGCCAGCCCAAGGGTTAGAATTCCAAAGCTAGCTGAGACTGACATCAACATGTTATTAATGTGTCATATTGATTCTGTTCAGAATGTAACCCAACATATCATCAGTACTTATTATATTACATATGGTTTATTTTTGTTCTTTGTGATCATGTGCCATACAATATTGGTGACATATTAGTGTAACAAGACCAAACCTGCACGCGATAACCATTTAAAATGAAATTCACACCCATCAAGCGCCGATCAATTACATGGTAGTAGACTAGATCAAATGCAGGCGCCGTACATTCTACCAGGGCACTACACTTGAAATATAAATATAAATAACTAAATGGTGCCCCTTATTCATTTCGCTCACTCCATTAGCTTATTTCTTATTAGAAGATGCTACCAGTAGTTTGGTACTAAGATGGCTGTCGTCGCTTCCCAGTGTAGCTTCCGTGTCATGTCCCTGAATGCACACCTCCTTCATCTTGGTCGTCAGCCAGAGCGTCGAAAGCAAGATCGGCAGCAGGATACAAAGAACCGGTAACAGATCCCACCAGGTGTTTGAAACCATAATCGCCCAGGCCATGTAGCCGATAAAACACAGCACATAGAGCACGGCAATTGCATCCTGCAGAAACAATAGAGGCATCTGATAAGTAGTGTATGGGATCCTCTTATTACAGACGCAGCACACAAGCAGCTTTGATACATACTAGATGTGGGGTGGTTGACAGCACAACAGAATCTATCTATCTATCTATCTATCTATCTATCTAGTGTATATATCAAGCACCAAAGATGAGCAGATAAACAGTAGAGGCTTCGGATGGCGTCTTATTATCATTTACTACTACTAAGTTGAGTGTACTGTACACCACTACAATCATCAACTTAAGAATAAAATTGATTATTACTAGTAGAAATTAGTATAACCGCGAGGATTGAAACTGAAATTGAATTGAGCATGTTGGATCCCAACAGAACCCCAAATCTACAACATCACGAACCCAACACAGTAGGATCTTAAATCTAGACCAAATGCCGAGAAAACATCAGATCAAGAGCAAGGAAGGAAAACCGGGCGGACAGAAATTCACCAACAACAAGAGCTTTATACGCATGAACTTGCGAGTGTTCACCGCAGGCAGCTCCTCCTCCTCCTTCCTCAGCCCGGTGACACCTTTCTCCAGATCTACGGGGTCGGAATTCGCCTTCGACGACATCTTCCTTCAAGCCTTCAGTCGGAAGGGCTCCGCGGCGGCGGCGAGTTCGCGGTTGAGACGACGACAGAGTAGGCCCGAGGTGGGGCGCTGTCGACGTATATGGCAGGTCTGGTCGACAGTCGATTGCGAGCTCTTTTCTTAAACAGAAGCCGAAGCCGTCGCTGTCCGATCCGGATTCTGGAACCCGGTTACCGTAATTTCCTCTCACCTTTTCCGCCTCAAACTCAAAGCCGACCTCGACGCCGCCAGCCGCCGTCTCCGACTCCGACAGCGACGCCCCTCTCCGGTTCTCGGACTCGGGGAGTCGTCGTCGCAACAGCCCGCCCTCCGGCTGCTGTCTGCTCACCTGCTGGGTATACTATACTAGGAAGAGAGGCGCGCTTCGCCGCGCCCGCATTGCTTTGTCATGCTAATGGCCATGCCTGTGTGGGTGGCATACATAAGCGGCTTTTGTATTGCTGACCTGATTAATTATATTCATGTTTGGAGGTTGAAACACATTGGTTAGAGTGGGCTAAACTTATTACCATTGCACATAGTGAGGTCCAGTGTGGCACCTAAGATAATTAGATAGGATCCTCGAATCCTATAATCAATGATCCGAAAAGTCTAACAATATTTCATATGCCAAACATTTATATATGATACATGGAAGTCACATACAAAATCCTAGAAACATCCAAATCCTAGCCTTACAGGATATATATCACTTTGTAGGCACGCAAAAATTTTGATCACCAGAACTTATTCCTTTAAAACTGGCTACCTCATATATCCACAGTTCATTTCAATTCTGGAAGACTTTGTGCCTTTTGAGAGAAATAAAGAAACATCATAACGTTTGGACAGTTTGTTACGCTTTCAATAGAAGTTGGGCTGGTGCCTTTGGTCTAAAAAAGAAAAGAAACATCATCTTTGTTGACTATACATCATGATTTTAGCTACTGGTGTCGTACCCATCGCCATGCATATGAACCTCTAATCCTGCGCACAGAAAAATGATATTAGACAGTGGTGTTTCCAACCTGCGATTTAACACAAATCATTATCAAATGAATCAATAAGATATAAATTGAGATATAGATTGCATTTATGAACTCATATCATTCAGGTCTTGTTGCATTCTATTCTGGAAGAATCAGCAGACACAAATAGAAAATTAGAGCCATTTTTGTGTTTAAGTGTCAATCATTCATTTTAAGTTGAGGGCATAGGTGCAAAGGCTGTCGGTCTGATAACACACATGATACTTACCTTTGCGTGATAACTGTGTCCAGTTCATGTGTAGCCTACATAACATCTAAGCTATGATTCATGTCCACTGACCATTATGCACTTATGCAGTTGTACTGCCATGGTTATTTATGCTAGTTAATTTGCTTCACTATCCCTACGTGACACAGTGAGAAAAATCTTTCAAAATTTTCTTTTGTTGATTGTTGGCCCACTTCGCAAAAGAAGCGGTTTTAGTTTTCTGCTCAACCAATAGATAACCAAAGAAAAATTTCAGTCCTGATTGAGTTCACACAATGCACTCATAGATGTCTGACGGAACCAAATAAGGTAAATGCAATAGAGAAATCCTGGAGCCAAATAATTACTTGTAGATGAATTCTGTAGAATACTGTTTGTGCTAAACACAATGAGAACCATACATACAGAGGTAAAATGGAGAACATGAACCAATCTGATAGGAAAAGAGATGGGTAAGTGTAAATTTGCAGTGCTGACTGCACTCTAGAATGTATACAATGGGCTCATTCAGATGTTTCACAGAACCACAGAATGAAATAAAGATAAGTCATAGTAGAGCCAAATAATTACTCCATACAAAATCCAAAGAAATCGTAGAACGAACTAATTACCTATAGATGTTTGATGGAGTACATGTAGATCAATTTTGCATAAATTATTTACACTAAAAGACAATCAGAATCATACACTCGTCATAGTCAGAACAGAGAGGTAGATAAGTGATCTGGGCAGTGAGTCATGTAATTTGTTTTAGGGATCAGTAGGAGTTTACCCCTGCTACTTAAATATATATTATAAATAGATCAAAAGGTAGTACAATACAGAATGAATCCAAATTGTAGATCAATATCATGTAATGTAACAGCGAAAACAAAATTACTGGTGATTCTATGAACCATTGGCATTCAACCATAAAAACAGTATTGCAAACAAAAATGGTAGGAGTGCCTTGAATTGTAAAATCACTATTAATGTCACATTCTCACTACTGAAAGTAGAGAAGTTGAGACTGTAACCAGCATGAGGTTCCATTGTGAATCAAGATCCTGCAAATCTCCATTGGCATATAACTGTAAAGATAGAGCAATTTTTAGCATAAACCAACAATAAGGAAATGGTATAAGTTGCATTTTTGTGTATAGAAAGGTGACCTGTAAATACTTAGATATATATGGATCAAAGAAAAGGAATTGGCTTTGACGCTGCCACTGATGCTCCTCCTGTGGACCTGGCTGCCCAGGAGAGATGGCATCAAATAAAAGAAAATGACATCATGTAAGCACATTTGCAGATTTGGCTTGAGGTAGTGGTTCCTTTGTAAGGTCCTAGATGGCTAGAGGGGGGGGGGTTGAATAGCCTATAAAAATTTTCTACAAGCTCAACTAAACAAACCGATTAGTATAAAACACGGCGTAAAGCGGTTTGCACTAGCTCTATTGGTCTTGCAAGCCTTCTAGTGACAAGACTAAATACTTCTATGATCTCTAATCCACACAAGGTCTATGTCACTACTCTAGCTAATGAGCAATCCTAATATTAACCTTATGCTAGCGAGAACAACCTACACACAAGCAAGTGCTAGCTTTCTACTCAAAGTAAACTAGGAAAGTAATGTTAGAGTGAGAAGCTTGTTATACCGACTTGATGTCAACCAATCACCAGGGAAGAAGAGAAGCTATCAATCACACGAAGAGACAATGAACAAGTCGATTTGTTCACCCGAGTTCGCTTGTACACCGACAAGTTACTCTCCGGTTGTGCCGACCAACACAAGGATGGTGTTTGAGCTAGGCGGTGCCCTTGCTAGCCTCAACACACCACTCACAAGTGAGGTACCCAAGACACGAGCAATGTATTCCTTGCACTTTGTCTTCCCGACGAGGAGTGCGTGATCCTCTCACAATTTCGCCCGGAGGTGGTCAAGAAACAATCTCCTCTTCTTGCCAACAACTCTACAAATCACCAAGCCGGCTAGGAGCGGTGTCTCCAAGAGAAACAAGAAACTCACCCGGCTCACAACGATCCCCAAGTGCCTCTAGATGCAAGAACTCGATGCAAATGCACTTGGATCACTCTTCTCTCAAGAATGAAGCTCAAATCAAGAATGAGAGAGGAGGAGGCTTGCTTGCTTGCTCTAGCTTGTTAGGAATGATTCAAATGACCAAGAGAGAGAGCAAGGAGCAGCCATGGGGGTATATATAGGCCACACCACGAAATGTGGTGAAAAGGGTGAAACCCACGCTTTCTGCGGCCTGACCGGACGCACTGACCGGACTCACCAGTGAGTCCGGTCGGTGGATCCGGTCACAACCGACAAGCCAAACCGACCCGCTGAACCCCTGCATCCGTCGCGTCGGTCACGCATCCGGTCGATCGTCCGGTCGGCCGCCGGATGCTTCCGTCGGTGCGTCCCCGCGCCACGTCGACCACGAGCCGGAAACATGCTCTCTGGAATTTCGACCGGACCCGCTGGCCGGAGCGTCGGTCAAATTCCTCGATGCTTCGGTCACCGCGTCGGTCGGCGCTGGCTGCGAATTTTCGTCGTTTCGTCGTCGTTCGCTTCGCCTTTGCTCCAAACCGACTTCCCGCCACTTGATTCTTGTTGCCGACACGTCGAAGAACACTTCGACACCATGTGTTAGCATTTTCGAAAACATTTTCACCAAGTGCGGAGTTAGCTCTTTAGGTTAGAATGCATACATATGAAACTTGAACCTAAAGGCACATGAGGACCGATATGTACGATAAGTTTCCCCTCTTTATAGTACGGCTTATCGATCCTATAACGACCCACACCCTCTATGGTGTCTTGGGTGTGAAATCAAAAGCCCTATGGTTATACCTTTGCCTTTGGGACAATTGATCTCCGAAACTCCACCGAGTTGCATGCTTGATCAACTTTTGGATCACCTCGATCCATCCTCCATGATCACCATGCACCAACTCCGGCACGACCAATCTCCAATCTAGTCAAACACTTAGCATCGAGAGATTAGTCCTTAGGTGTCACTAATTAGCTAAAACCAAACAAGAGATCTTCATCCTTGACAGACCATATCGGGTTACATCTGAACTCAGCTGCATCGAATGCAAGTGGCTATATGTGCATCCTCTGCTGGTCGAACCGTAGTAGAATACTAATCGGTGTGGGGAAATTTGAGGGCAAATGAGTGAGGAAGGGATCTAGCACCTAGGAGAGAAGGGGATGTTGCACCTTCATCTTGGGACATGGAAATCACATAGAGGCGGGTAGGCAAGACCTAACCAAACATAGGTACTGTCCAATAATATCAAGATCAGACACCAGATCGAGATGAAGGACGGGAAGGAGAGGGACTGGGGAGGGCATGAACCTTAGTGCTAGAAAGACGGCGAGGTAGAGTTGGGGGCCCATGATTGCTAGCGGAGATGAGGATGAGGGCGTGCTGTTCCCGTATCCTATGCCCCGTGCCTGCCGATGACCCAAGCGCCGTCGTCGTCCCCCCGCCTCTCCGTCCTGGTCCGGCGAGGAACGGCAGGCAAGGCAGACCGCCGCCGCCGGGGCAGAGGAAGCGCTGGAAGAAGAGAGGAAGTGGGGACGGACCGACGAAGACGGCGAGGCGCGGTGCCGCGTGATTTCCCATTCCTCTCGCGGAGAGAACGGTGGGAGCCCAAATCGACGGCCACACAAGCACGAGGCTGAATTCGATTCATGAACAGTATTGAAACAGTAATCCGAGCGATCTCCGCTCGCGGATCCTAGGCGCTATATGGAGTTGTACTAGTGTTTTTTTTGCGCGCGCCCATGCGCGCCGGGGCGTGGCCGTTCTTTGTGTTCGATGAATGTAAGAAAAACGCAAATCAAAACACGCGTGATCATGGCGCCGGGATACTAAACTTATAAACACATGTAGCCATCTACGATAGAGCCGTCCCTCTCCTACATATGACGTGGCAACAATATATGCTTATAGGACCCGATCCTCGGGTGGATAAGCGTCCGAATTGTACGTGATGATACATAAAAGAGTTTAGGACTGCTAGTATAATGCTAATGCTTTGCCTTTGCAGTGGCAGTGTCTGGCTCTGATCGCTGGACACACGGTCGTGCTTGTTCAGAGCTCCAGTTCCTTAGGACAAGAGAAAGCGACTCACATATATATGCATGTTCTTGCTTCCTTTGCATTCCGAAGCCTGATGTAATAAGGACGTTGCCCGAAATGGATGCGGTCAGGGCCTCATGGCCAACATAGCTGTGTTAAACTGTCAGCATGAAAACCAAGACAGATAACCTGGCAAGAACTGGATGTCCGAATTACAACAATCTTGTAAATTTCCAACAGTGCATTGGTGAACTGTTTGGTGAACCTACTTGCACCAAGACCACATTCCATGGTCGGCTGTACCAACAGGAATCGAGTTTAGACTGTACAGAATCGTGTATGCACTCAACACAAGTATACCTCCTACTAAACTGTCAAACTGGACCTATCAGGACAACAATTGACCCATCCACTTCGAGGGTCAAAACTGGGATGTCACTCGGGTATATATGGGGTACCTTTAATGTCTGCTCAATCAGTTCAGGTATAAGCCGGAGCAAGAACCCCAGCTGCTGCTGAGAGCAGGCCTGATGCTTTGCTCCGTCCACACCAGCACCAGTCTGGCCGAGGTCCGGTTTACTGAAACCCGCCACAGCATTTGAGATCTCCTCCACCCGATCAACGATGACGCCATGTACACCCATCAGGTATTGGATGTAGACTGCCTCCGACACGTTCACGCAACCAAGGTTCATAGGAAGGTTGTAAGATGATTGGTGAACAGGCAATGGTTGACGGACACAAGAAACATGATAATGATATGCTGCTTACTTGAGCTCCCCATACGTGAGAAGTGCAAGGTTAGATTCTTGTGCTCTGACAACTGCAGACGGGTTCTTGAGAACGCCAGATCATACTCTAGGCATGCCCTGATGGCATCGTCAAGTGAGTTCCTTCTTGAATCATGGTATTTGGATGTCCCTCCTTCTGTTAGGAAAAGTACCTAATTTCACAATAGAGAAAAGGACGTAGATGATTATACTCAAAGTTAGGAAAAGTAACTAATGCAAAATAGGGAAAAGGACGTAGATGGTTATTAAAGTCGAGATGTATCTAGTACAATGTTGTCCAGTTCAGCCCAAACCTCATTTACTCAATCTTGGAAACAGGAGTGGGCTGCAATTATTTATGTAATTGAGCCTGCCAAGACTCAAACTCGAGACAACCAAAGATGGCCCATTCACTCATACTTCAACAATGCCTAGCAAGATTTTATTCAATAGCAATTCCACCATACACTAAACTGGATCTAAATTATAAAAGAGTTTAGGGCCTTCATAGTCTTGAAATGGCCACTGACATGGCCCAGCACATAACACATCAGATTCAGATCCTACCACAATGCTGAAACTACCGAGTAGGAGATGAGCCTAGCTTGCTAACTCCATTCTAGCTATCGACGTTAGCCCTGCAACAGCAAAACCTTGTATTTCGCTTTAAACCTTCACCGTTACCTCCTTTCACTTTCAGTTTCATCATCATCTTGCCACACCATTTGATGGGAGTGGGAGTGCCATTGAGTCCTGTATTTAAGAATTGGAATTAAATCGTATCAAAGGGCTACATAATAGGTGCATGTTTAGAAAGAGTAGTTGTTTGGGTACTGCCTTTACAATATCCAAGCTGCACATTATCTAAAAAAACCTAAGCTGCAGTGTAGACAAACTAAACTGCTAAACTTAAAATGTGTGGATGAAACCTTCATGAATCGAACATCTGGTATAAATATGACGAAAAAGAAAAACACATACCTCACCAGCTCGTGGGACCTGAAAAAGATGACGAAAAGAAGAAACATATACCTCATCATCTGGTCTTTCTCGACACAGGCAGGCCCTGTTTCTCTATGTCCTAAACCTGAATAGCAAGAACACACATGGGTGTTTAGAATGAATCAGGTAAAGCTTAGCAAGTATATAAATTAGTTTCCAAATAGTGATATCCTGGGACTGGTGCTGACCCAAACTCCATCTGTGGGACTGTAGGGAAAACTAATAAGTACACCAAACCAATAATCCTATCCAAAAGTAGGGAACATGGCACATCTTTAAAAATAGAGAGGACATTACCACTCCTATTTGCATCCTTGATAAGCTGCTCTCTATGTCCTTGCCCAAGAGCCTTTTACATATGTCTGCTTTTCCCATCGCCTATTTATTTCTGCAAAATAAAAGTCAGACTATGGTTATGATATATGTTCGTATCAAAACAGTAATAAATACTACCTGTTACTGGTGCCTCCAAAGTACACAAAATAGAATAGGTTCAGTGGGATGAAAAACAGAAATGACCAATTCACCATTGCCTTAATTATCATGGAACAGGTAAAAAGAGATGGCAAAAATAGAATCAATGTTGTCCATGATCAATGACTCAACTATGAACACAGTCAAAGGATTACCTTTTAGACTATCTAGATTAAGATATTATGAAGCCACAAAAAATAATCCATGAGTAATTTGCCAAGACATATGGAAAAAAAAATATATGTTGGTCTTAAGCAACTAAATTGATATGGATCAGTGTTATCAAAACAAAAATCAGTGAGATCAAAACTACAACAAATTTGAGAAAGCTTCATACCACACATAAGATGGAGGCAATTAGTAAAACCAAGCATCATTACCTCATGATTAACTAAAGAAGATAAACCAAGGCCAGCTATTTGATTCAACAAAAGCGGGATGGCTGCAGCAAGCAAGGTGCTGGGAGAGGTGCACCTATCATTCTGCAAAACAAACAAAGTGAAATGCATTCCTGTGGCATTGAGCCATTGCTGTATCAAAGAACACATTCATTTGTTAGCAGAAAAATCCATTGCCAGCACAGGCTGACAAAGGTGGCCCCTAGGCAACAATTAGGAGCATGTAAATATATATACATTCTGAAGCTAAGAAGTGCACGAGCAAAAATGGATTTTTAGTACTACCAAGGTAATTGATATGGGCACTGCAGAACCCAAAGTACATTAAAATAAGACTTGGTTAACTGTTAACTACCATCTAGGACTGGGAAGAGCACATTTTTTCCTGTTAACTGCCATATATAGGCAACCACAGTAGTTTACCTGAACCAAATCAGCAAAGATTCCTTCACCAAAAGGAATAGATGAGTCTGAATCATAAGAAAAGTAGCAAGAAAAAAATGTTCCAACTTTCATAAAACAAATATTGGTCACAGACAGGCAATGTGTTTAGTTGTGTAATCTTTGGGAACAGGGCATGTGCTCAGAACCAGGAGTACATAATCTGACATCAGTAGAAATGATCACAAGCCTAGAATCACAATAATGCGTTGTTAACATCACAGGCAATGATCATAAGCAAGAATGGGTGGAAAACCAAAGGGAATGATCAAATAAGGCAAAGCGAGAAACCATCAGAGCAAATGTCATCAGAAGTTGTACATTAACAGTGCACCATTTCCTCTGAGACTAATGGTGCAGGATTAGTTGACACGTTTGTACTGTGACCATTGCCTGAGTTGGCATAAAAAGAAGCAGAAAGGCTTCAAGCGCGTAAAATACAATAGCTACAAAGAGACGCAAAAAATCGAAGAAACCAACCGACCACTACCAAAGAGGCAGGAAGAACTGCAGAAAATAGAATCAGTGCTCCAGTTCAGAAGACAGGAAAATAAAATGAACCTTGCTCATGATCATTGCCTCAGTTATGAACACAGTAGATAGCTCATGACCATTGCCTCAGTTATGCATCTAGAGGAACAACGAGGTGTAAATTGTGGAATGATGGCCCACGATCACTGCATGAATCATTAGACATCTATATTGTGTATTCATCACAGCAGCGCCCATTCCCTCAAATTAATCTAGCAGCAAGAGCATAGTGTACACATCATTGGACATGACCCAATTCATGAGCACCGTAATGCACAAAGGAAAGCAAAACCACTGACATGGTGATGTGCGCCCGATATACGTCACAATATCATGAGCAGTGTACTAAGAAATCATACAAATATCATTGACATGGTCATGTCCTCAGTTACTAAGAAATCATTACTTGGCCTCAGACTGATGCTCCTTTGTTATTCCTTCCCTAGATAAGAGTCATCGGTGGCACTGACTTTCTAAAGCCCAAAACAACGACAAAACCAAGACCAAAGCATCCATGGAAGCATGCAAGCCATCCACCCTTAGCCATCAACCCAGCTAGGCTAAAGGAGTTGCTTAGAGGTGGATGTTTCACATGTTTTATGACACTCCCAAGAAACACCAATAACAGAACCAACTCCAGTGCCCCCTCCTCTCAAACTGAAGTCATCATCGACCGTGCACTCAAGCTCAACAGATTCTGCCAAACTGATCCTCACAACCAAACATACCTTCAGAAGATTCTAAATCCACAGTAGCCATAGAATCATGTGACACATGTAGCCCAAGCCATCAACCCAGTAAGCAAGGAGTTGCTTAGGCATGTATGTATTGCATGACTCAATAATCTGCCACATCCATACATGAGCATAACTGTCCATAAAGTTCCAGTAAAGCAAGAGCCAAAATCCGGAAAACACAAGCAGAGAGGAAGAACAGATTTAAAAGGAGAGAGGCTGCCTTCACCTGGGGTTACTCGTGCCGGAGTCCTCGCCGGCCGGCCGTGAGGACGAACCCACTGCTGAACCCTAACCCTAACCTAACCCTAACCCCAACCCTAACCTAGGGAAAATCATGAGCGTTACCTGCGAGGGAGCTGTACGGAGAGTAGGCATGGAGACAGAGAGGGAGGGCCAGGGGAGGCGGGCGGCACCGCCACGACGCGCGCGCTGCCCCCATCGCGCCGCCGGCCAGCGCCGACCCCTGCCGTCGCGCCGCACGCCAGCGCCGCCGCCGCCACGGAGGGAGGAAGCAGACCGGGAGGCGAAGGAGGGGGTGGGGGCAGGAGCGGCGGAGGCGGAGGCGGAGGCGCGGGCCGCGGCACGCCACCGCACCGGGAGAAGGGGAGAGAATGAGAGGCTTCGGCTTCTTTTTTTTTTACCGTGAGGAGCCAGGGGAGAGAAGGAGAGGGTTCGGCGTTTCTTTCTTTTTTACCATGAGGAGGGAGCCTATATATACCTTGGGTGCTACAGTGGGCTGAGGCAGATCAGATCGTAGAAGCTAAGATCGAACGATCTAAAAATAAATTTGCTATCGTGGACGCTCTGGTTGGACGTTTTCTCCACACAAAATATTACTTTTAAATACTAGTATCGCCGTACTATAGATTCGTGTCATGATCGTATACGTGGCGATGCTGCTCGGTCATGATCGTGGATTCGTGGCACGTAGCAGAAGAGGTGGGTTCTGGAATATTTTGCCTTTGTTGTTTTTTTTCTTCTTCTCTGGCAGTCACCCGTTTGATTTGATTATTTGCCTTCGTCGGACAAAAAAGTGTTTTTTAAAAAAAAAAAACTGGATTTTTTTTTTTTGACAAGGAAAACTGGAAATTTATTGAAGAAACAGCAAAACGTACGCTAGTAGCAAGGATCGGACAAAAATGTTAGATGCGATTTCTTATGGTAATGTCAACTCTTTTGAAGAACATAAATCTTTCTTTGTTTTGTACAACTTTTTTTGAACAACAGATGAAACAACTTTTCATAAATCATCACCGCAGGCCTTAATAGCGCCGGGAACTAAGACATATTACTCTCTTTGTCCCAATAATAGGTTCTAAACAAGTTTAGATGGATTAGTATGAGAGAAGTAACACATTGATCAATAGTTATTCCAATAACACACTAATTACAATATGGGAACATATCCGGTGCAAACCCGTGCAAACCATGGCAAAAAAGTCGTATAAATTCACCAAAAAAAAATCACACATGTGGATAATATGATGATACACAACTTTGTAAAATGTCTTGTCCAAAATCGACTTCATTTGTGAGATATAAAAATAACAAATTTTAAGCGGTCATCCCACATGATTTGTCGAAATTTGTTATTTTTATATCTCCCAAAACGGTTGAGTTTGGATAAGATATTTTATAAGGTTGTTTATCATTATATCATCTACATGTGTAAATTTTTTAGTAAATTTAGACGACTTGTTTACCGTGGTTTGTACGGGTTTGCACCAAAATGTTGGTTTGCACCGATATATTCCCTTACAACATTTACTACACGCATCCAACTTCAATAACTCAACACTAAAGATATGTACCAGGCTGCTCTTATGAGCCCCACTGCCATCTGTGTCCTCTTATGACGCCGCAATCTGTATCCCTTACCTCGGTAAGGGTTTTAGCAGCTTCTTCTTTGCTGCTAATATTAATGCATGTTTTTATCAAAAAAAAACTGATTTTTATTATCGGTCAAATTATATAAACAGTCTTTAAAGTGAACTGGATCATTATACTCCTTTTGATTTATTAGTTTTTTTTTACCAATTGGACTGCGGTCCGGTCCTTATCAACTATGTGTTGGTGCCGTAGAGGTCGTGCCGATGCAACAAAAAAACGTAAAAAAATGCTAGCCATCCAACCATGACAGTAAGCCCGAAGCGCATGCTAATCCTAAGTAGTACAGTATTATTCTTTCTTTCTCTCTCTAAGAGTTTAAATGCAAAAAGTGAAATTTTGCGATGTGGCGTATGTATTTAATGTGCATGAAAATACTTCATGAAACTCCCATTGAGACTGACCTTAGACCGTACGTACTGGCGTGGCGTAGTGTAAACCAATGGCTGTTACTGACGCAAGTCAACTGTTACAATAGATTATTTTTCCAAAAAAAAAAAGAAATCAATAGACTTGGTAGAATTCAACCACTTAAACATACATGGAACAAGAAATAAATATGCAAGGTACACTCATTAGACTTCACTTCAAATTCTAAACGAAATCCAGACCCATCTGGCCATACAATAGATACTACGGCTGTTTGCTAGCTTACAAGTCCAATACCACGACTCCAACTATTGATTGTATAAACGGTGCCCCTTTATTTCACTTAGCTCACTCTTAGCTTATTTCTTATTCCCCTTGGGAGTAGATGCTGGTAGCAGTGTGGTACTAAGATCACTGTCGGCATTGCTTCCTAACATCCGCAGAATATTTTCATCCTTAATATCACGGAACTTCCAGAAGAGTATAATCGCACCAAGCAACAAGAGGAGATAGCAGCCATGAATACCACGTGTTCATTGTCCTGTACATCGACACCACCGCGACACTGCTCGCCGCCAAAAAGAAGCAGGGGTACATATGCTACAAGGGCAGAGACATCAACAACATGACATGCATGAGCCAAACATATACTATTGTACATTGGTGGGTTAAAAAAAGATTAACTCATAGTCATAGGATGCTATTGCTATCACGCAGGTCCGAAGTAGCAGAAATCAAAATCAGGATGCTATTGCTTCCAGGCCCGAAGTGATTTTTTTTTTTTTTTTTTTTTTTTTTTTTTTTTTGAGAATAGGCCCGAAGTGATTTTGGTATATAACTAGCAGAAATAGAAATCGAAATCTAAAGAAGAGCAAGTAAACACAAAATAACCGTAGGGCAGAGAATTCCTCACCAGTAAGACCTTGACACACATGACCTTGACACACATGACCTTGACCTTAAGATGTTTGAATTGAACATCGTCTTCCTCCTCCTTCAGCCCGGTGATGCCTTTCTCAAGATCTACAGAAGGATCCGACATCTTCGTTCCAACGACTCCTATCCTTCAGTCCCCCGGCGGCACGGCAGCACAGGATCCGCCGACGGAGATTGAGCGGATTGGCTGCCTCACTTCAGCCCTGGTGGCGCACACAGGTTGGTTTACTTTGGTTCACGGGACGGGGCGGAGGCCGGAGGTTCGATCGTTTTTATGAGGCTAGGCCCTTTTCTAGTCGGTCACGGCCTCACGGGCCTGCCTGTCATCGACTAGGACTAGTAGGACGTGTTGCGGTCCGTCGCTTCCTTCCCGCCCTGACTTGACTTTCTCCTGCTCCTCTACTCTAATCCAGGGTTTTTTTTTACCGACCGGTTGAACCAAACCGCCGGGGTCCGGTTTCGATTTCCGGACGGTTACGGTAAACCGGCCGGTTACCGGTCGGTTTGGTTTTTGAATTCAAATGAATTCAAATTTTTTCAGTTCATCGGTAAAAGTCCGGTTTACCGAGCGGTATTTAATTTATACCGCCCGGTATTTAATTTATACCGCCGGTTTAATTTATACCGCCCGGTTTAATTTATACCGCCCGGTTTGGGCCTTGACGGGCCGGCCCGTGCGCTTTTTTTTTTTTTCAAACTTCAATTCAAATTTTTTTATACCAAACGAACTCAAATTTGAAAAAATGTTGCACCGTTGGCTTCTATAAATCGCAAACTATTTTACAATATTTTTTTCCACAATTTTTTTTCAATTTTTAGATTTTGAATTTCAAATCTTTTTACCGGCCGGTCCGGATACCGGGCCGGACCGGTAAGTTCCGGTAACCGCGGTTTCCGCTGAAAACCATTTCCGTATAAAAAAACCCTCTCTAATCCGCCTCCGACAGTCCCTATACGGTCCATTGTCAATTTTTAATCTCTTTCACAAGAAAAATAACTAACATTTCTTTTAGCGTGATAGACGCTTGGATCATCATTTGTCATCAACATTGTATGCGTGAAGTGTTAGCTAGCGAGACGGGTTAAACAATTTTACCACAACAGACAAAGAGACAATTAACAAATTTTTCTATGGAAAAACAAGAACAAAAGAGGGTGATGTCCTAGCACAAAGCACAAGATACAAATTTGAATAATTTTACCACAACGGACAAATTTCTTGGCACACACCGGACAGAGCACACGTCGCAAGATGAAGTTGACAAATTTCTTCAACATAGACATAGGAAAGGTGTTAATTTAATCATTAGGTTTTAAAAATATAGTTATATATATTTTAAGTACGTTCCCTTATTATAAATATAATATATTCGCCAGTTCATCTAATCATCTAATGATATTAACTTTACACCATAAATATTAATAGTTTTCTTATATACTTGATTTTGATCATTAAAGTAAAAATCTTTTAGGAGGTGAGAATAATATTTTCAGATTGCAGAGTTACCCTTTAAATTTTGGCAAGGAATATATATACGAATCGAGGGAGTATATTAATTCAACTCTGATAATGAAGCTGCACGGAGGACTATAGGGCCTACTGGTGGTGTGGCAACATATATTTTGAGGCTTTATAGACTAGTGTATTTGGCTTTTCCCAAACGTGAATATTTGTGTTTGGTTACATGCAAATATGAGTCTGGTTTAGTCGAGTTCTTGTTTGGTTCATTGCGTTCTTTGGTTACAATCACCAGGTCTCAACATCGGTAAGTTTACCTCTTTAGAAGCAATTTATCGAATAAGCACCGGATCTCGCACCGAGCGAGAGCTGGACGCCGCCGGAGAACGGTGGCCCCGCAAGGTGAGCGAGAGGAGGGGCTCACTGGTTTCCATACGAAGGCGGAGGAAGCGTTCGGCAGCGCACACGAGCTCGAGCATGCATCGTGGAATTAAGCGGTGAAGGAAACAAACAAGCCAGGCTCCGGAAAAATGGCCACCCCTCCGTTTTCTGAAAGGCTGACTATGTAGTGTACGATGACCGTGGAAAATCTGGCTAACATAGCAACCAAACCTCCCATTCCTGGCCCAGCGGGCTAGAGCCAGCCATTCAAATATGTCCATACAGATCATGTTGCTCCCACGGCCCGCAGAAAGCAGAACCCGCATGACCGTAGCACCGGCTGGCTAGGTAATGCAGCGAAACACTCGCCGACCGCCACACAACACAAGCCGCTTGCAGCTGCCGTCATGCTCGTGCGGCTGCTACTAACCATAGAACACTTCATCTCTTTGTCCAAAGTTTAGCCAACCTCAAGTTTGGTGTCTATTGCAGCCCGCTCCGTCTCCTCGCCATGGCCTTTCTCTGCCCAAGTATATATGATCTATATATATACTAAATGTAGAAGTAACAGGTGGACTTGGTTGCAGGGCAGAGAAAGGAAACACATACATTATTATCATGATACTAGATCGTCGTAGGGGGGCAGAGAAAAGCTAGCAAAAGCCTTCATTACCAGGAAACACATGGCCTTGAGATGTTTGTTCTGATGGCCTTGAGATATTAAGGATGTTAATAACGAGAATAAGCGGTGCAGGCAGGAGCCGCCACTGTGCCGACGTCCGCTGACAAACAAAAAATCCATCGAAGTATAGAACTTCATGGTCCACGCGAGGTGAGCAAAAGTAACATCCATTAGGGTCGCAATCATTTACTCAATCATCTTCAGGTGGTGAGAACTCGACCATTTGCATACCCCTTCCAGCAACAGCAATGTGGTACTTCCTCTTTGCCCTAACAAGGCAACCACCACCAGTATTAGAATTCAGAAACATCAAAAGATAGAGGTAAACACACACACATTCGTCAAAGACTTGCTCACCGGTCATGAAAAACATCTAGAGTTTCAGGCTCAGGCACGCTAATGATAGCATGGGAGTATTCTGTGAATTGGCCGGTTAATCCCATCTTCCAGCACCTTACTCTTTGATCAAGGCCAGTAGAGAAAGCCCAAGTGCCGTCTGTCCAGATTCCTAGTGGAAAACATGCAGATGCTTGCATAACTCCAACAAAATAGGCTGAAATAATGGGATATATGAACTACATTGGTTTAAATGGTGACAAACCTTTAACTGCTGCACTATGAGCTGATGATGCCTTGTGTTGATATATAATTTTAAGTGTGTCATTGTCATGCGAATTTAGCCTTGCTGTGGTTGTTAAGCAATCTTCCGGAGATACTACTCTGAAGCTGAAGCACTGAACAGCTTGATCATCCCCACCACTTATGATGCAGTATGACTTGTCACATGTTGAGTATGATATGTGCAGGCAATTAACGCCTGACTGGTGAACACCGGACAACAGGTGCATTGGTCTCAATTCAGGTATATCACATAATTGGGTACTTGAAGGCATCTCAGTGTTTGAGCTGTCACTTGCTTCATGCACTATAGTCTGAGTGTTTTCCACACCAGAAGCTTCAGATGAATTTTCAGCAGCGTTTAGGCTACCCAGGTTGCTCCCATCAGAGGGTGACATATCTCCAACTCTCTTCTTCAAAGCGTATGTCAGTGGTCTCCACCGGCGACGACCGCCTTGACTCCCTCTTCCGGTCCTGGGACGCTTTTGACAATCAACACTCATGTGTGGTTGAGTCTCCAATATTAGTTGCATGAAGCCATGAATGGTCTCTGTCAGGTTCCAAAAGGTAATGCTACCATCTGTTGATCCACTCACAATAAGGTATCTGTCTCCAGCATCATCTGAAAAACAGAGCGCTAATTTCATTAATACAAAATAAGGTATCTGTCTCCAGCTCCATCCGAAAAACAGAGCACTAATTTCATTAACATAATACTATTGTCAGGTCAGAAGAAAAGAAAGAAGTGACCTTTATAGTGGCTACCATCGATGATAATATGCCGCAGCACCAAAACTGGTGATGCCTGTGGAACCAACAATGCAACATCAAACCTGTACAAAAAGGTAGCAGCTCAGAAACAGCCAAGAATACTACAGATAGAAAAAATTATTCAGAAACGCACAATGCATACCACAATCGAGAAGGTAACAGAAGAGCACGGAGCACAACCGTTGCATCCGAGCAAGCAACAACAACAAAACATACTGTCAACCTGCTGCGAACAGAAGAAATTAAATTAAGATTACAGGATGCAAAAGGATACAACAAAGGCTACGCTACGTACACTCTACTGCCAGCAGCACATGAATCACAATACTGGATCTTACCTGAGAACCGGATGTTTCAAATGAAATGCTGTAACAGAAAGGTAACGCCAGTCATTTTCCATGTGATCCATGGCGTCCATATTTGGTTGTACAACAGAGGAATTTCCTTCCTCAACGCTCTGTTTTTATGTGGCCAGATTTCAGCCCGCTTCTAGGAAGCTTTGGTGGCATGTGAGTAGTTAGCCATTGAAATGACACGGCTGAATCAATTTGCTTGGAGTCAATATCTAATCCACTCGAACATACTGCATTCCTCGGTTGCAAAATCCAAGTAGTGAGGACTTGCTTTGATCCAACAGATATGAGTAAGAAAGTCTCGTCTTTTTCAACAGCAGTATCATCAGAAATGTCGTTCAAATTGTAATTACATGATGTATATGTTACTGTGTAGGTCTTTGGGATGAAGCATGTAGCTCGCACAGCTGACCCACCTACATGCTCCCCAAGCAACTTTGAGGAATGCCATTTTCCAGAACTACCAGTCAAGAATCTGTAATGGAAATCAGTATCAGAATGGAACATAAGATTCACAAACACTTGTCAGTTAAGAAAAAATTTACCCCGTAAGACGCACAGTTCCATCTTCACATCCGGTTGCTATCAATAGATCTGAGCTATTATCAGGATCTGAATGGCTTGCTGGATCTATGAAGCACAACGAGTGCACTTCTCTACCATGAAACTGCAAATGGAGAACTTGAAGGAGTAATTTCTTATCATGAGTTTGATCCCAGTGCCTATGAATGTGAATATCATGATCCTGCTTCAAAAAAAAGTTAACTATGTGATGAAAAATGATATAATCGACTCACCAACTGCAAAACTCAACAATGTGATGAAGTATGCCTTAGGTAACTCAGCAAAACTGTTCTTTTTGTGGTAAAGAAAATAATGCCTTAGGTAACGGCCAAAACAAAGTAGTCTACACTTGCACATAATGACATAACTAACCAATTAAGAGATAGGAAAATGATAGGTAGGGGAAATGCTGTTAAAACACAATCGAATAATAATTAAAGACTAAGAACCAGTTTGCCCGATAGCATTTTAGAGTTGAGACAAGATTGTGCATGCTAAGAGATGAAAACTGAAGTTGCACTCTCTTGTGACTAATACAAAATTACAAGGTCATCAAAATAAGCTACCAAAAGCAAGCCACGTGGAAGCTTCAGAATGGAAGAAATAATTCTCATGAGGTGTGTTAAGTTTCACTAGAACATCAGCTGAGAAAACAAATCCACAAAACACAAGTAAAAACTTTAGAACACAAACCTTTACAAAGGCGAAGCAGTTCTGATATTCGGGGGACTGTCCCAAGATAATAAGAATAAGGGCGCCGCCAGCCTCCACAAGACACTTGTGCCATCTATATAGAACATCAAAGTTTGAAACTGCTGATTAGCTGAACCGTTGATTCTGACTGGCCAATTCATATGATACATGTATTCTGTTACCTTTGTTTCATTCTCAAGGTCCCAAATGATAAAATCTGCAGAGGTGAAACCTATTGCATAGGTACTACTCAATTGGCTCTCAGGTGCAAGATTAGTGTAGACGGATTGAATGGTGCCCAGCTCTTTTACTTGCCTCATTCCAAAAATTCAATCTTCTGCACGTTTCTTCCATACTTGAAAAAAGCAAATGCAGCCATCTCCCCGGTCTATAAAATTTTAAGGATGAGGAGCATATGTCAGACTGAACCCATGACTTTGATAATATCAATAACAATATCATTCTCGACATACAGTGTGAATTTCAATATGATCAGAAATCGAGTCTTTTATATGAACACTTGTGACACTCGAAATGCCATGAGCTCCTTTAAAACGATCACATGGAAACATCTTCTGTTGCATCAGACCATTGTCATGCAGCACCAATATTTTAGGGAAAGGAAAAACTGTGATGTTACCCCTTTTATCACCAGTTATAAGGATCTGCACAAGAAAAAAAGAGAATAATTATGTTTTACAAATTCAAATCTTATTCTTAGTTATATAGTTCTGTGATAAGTTCAAAAATTATCAGTTCAATCCCGCGATTTTTTTTCATGGAATGAAATGATATATTTCTCCCCAACGGGGGCTGTATCATCCTCTTCTATCTTGTACAAGCTTCCAAGCTATAACTTACAATTTAAAGCTTAGCATCACTCTTCTGTTGGCTAATTCTAGATATATTATCACTATAGCCCCAGTTACTAATGCATAAACATTCACATAAAGGATTCTATCAATAAGAATTTATGATTTGGTCCTCAATGGAAATCCGAGAGGCTTTAAGATCATCACCTCCTCTCTAGGAGATGCATCTAGACACATGATTCGAGCTCCAAAGGGGGATTCAAACACTGCTACAAGTGGAAACATCTGAGGTGCATTGATAATATCATTACTTGAGAACAGGGCATCTCTTATGTTCCACAACTTAAGCAAACCCCTAGGATCAGCTGTGAAAATGTGGCTGCAAGTGAAAATAAGTCTGGTGAGAATAATGAATAACTGCTATTTAAAATGTCTTAACCAGAAATTTAACAATTCACTGACCTACATTCAAGAGTCTTGCACCAGTATACTGCTAGTAGTTGCCTATCTTTTTCTGCTGACCAGGTAAAAGATAGATCTAGTTTAGGTTCACTGCTTCCACTGGTTAAACAGACAACAGTAACATTTCCCCGTCCATCTCCAAGGGCAATTATGTCCTCCCTATTCAAAGAAAGGTTTGAGTATGTTGTCATGACATCCATGCAGATAATTGGTGCTTTCTCAGCGACCTGAATAATCTCCGCCCATCTTACATCCTCTATGTTAGAGAGTTCAGCATGATGTAGATATCCATTATTTGTGGCAACATACAGAACATTTTCTTCTGCAAAGTGTAGACAACGAACATACTCGCTTTTGCTGTGATGAACCAATGAATAAACAATTTCACTGTCACAAGATGAGAGATAGAGGTATTATGTAATTTGTGAAACCATAAAGAAGTACATCCCACCTATCCAGGGGACCATACTGCCCGGAAGCAGAAGGGGAGGATACTACAAAGATCTCAGAATCATTGTTCAGATCATCAGAGACCCTTTTATCTTCCACTATGTCATGAAAAATGGAGTTGCATAGATGGTGCACTTTGATTGCTGAATCAAACCCAGCAGTGACCATGAGCAATGAGCTTGGGTCAAATAAACATCGCCATATTCCTCGCCCACTGTAGATAAGAGTAGCGCAATGGATTAATTTTTGCTTTAGATTTCAGATAGTTAAACACCAGCTTACTAAAAGCTATAATCTAACAGCGGCATCTTTTCAACTTACATGTGTTCTTTGAACATCTTGATTAGCTTCCCATCCATTCCCCAAATGCAACAAGTACAATCCTCACCAGCAGTTATAACCATCTAGTATGCAAACAGTAAGAAATCTAAAATTTTTAAGAAAATGATGAACTAAAAATTTTACAGAATTTCTATGTCATCTTTCCAGATTAGAAATACAAGTAAAAATTAGTATAGCCAAATGACACACATACAAAGGGAGAGGGAACAAAGTATCACAAACTTACAGAATCAGAAACATAGCAGTCCCATATCCTAGCACTATGTCCAAAAAGAGTGAGTTTTGGTATAATTTCGACATTGTCTTGGCTGGCTGTCTGGTTGACAAAACCCTGTGATTTGAAACTCAGCATCCACACGCGAGCACTGCCACATCAGTGAAACTAAATAGGTCAACAACATCATGAAAGGCAGTCTAAAAAAAGCTACTGGTGCAGGTGGTGAGTTAAACCAACCTACGGTCATCAGAAACAGACATAAACTTTGATCCATCAGAGGACCAAGCTATTCGGAATATTGAGCCTTCATGCTCCTTCAGCCTACCAAGATGAACTGTCATGGGCTGATTATCATCAGGATTTATAATTTTGGGGCTTCTTACATCAGAAGTATCTCCTTCATTCGAGCATACCATGGAGGATCCTATAACTTGTGGTGCCAATTTCCATATGAGAATCTGGAAAATAAGACTAAAGTTGAGAGCTATATTTCTGATGGATGTGAACTTCCTCGTGGACATTCAGAAAGGTTCTCCTCAAACAGTTAAACTGGAACTGAAGCAGAAACAGTTTGAGAGACTGGAAAGGTTACCTCGTTTAAAATGGTCCCGGATGCCACAAGAAGCTCTCTAACAGAGACTCCCCACATTCTCATGGAATACAGAAGGCACTTCTCTGCACCCAGAAGGCAACTTTGTAAGCAAATATGAACGAGGAATTTAATGCAGATCGTGCCAATTGGACCAAGGTTAGCAAGGAGATGCATAGTCATCATACCTGGAGACTTCACTCGGGTAACCAACGAACATTTGCTCAGATCCCACAGCGCTACTGAATTATCACTCAGACCAATCGCAAGCAGCCCATCGACCTGCACCGGAGCCGTTGCAAGGTTGGTAAAAACGAAAAGCACCTGTCCAGACTCCACAGTATGAGCGCGAACCAAGAGCGGTACCTCCAGGAAACGAGCGTCGAGCACCCAATGGTCGAACCCCGGGAGCCTCTGCTCCAGCTCCAGCCGCGCCTCGCCGCCATCTGCTTCAACACCGAATCCGAGGGAGAATAGCTTCACCCTTCTCTCACCGAACACCGCGAGCGTGTAGCTGTCGGGGCCTCCGCCCCGGGGCTCGATGCCGTGCACGCGCACCCCGTCGAACACTCGGAACGACGCGACAAGCCTGGAGGCGCCAACCTCGTACAGGAGCAGCTGCGATCCGGTGCCTGCGGCCACAGGGTGAAGGATGTGGATGTTATCACCCGCCTGCTGAGGCAAGCAGAGACGACACACGCATTCCAAAACGGCGTGGGCGAGCTAGGTAGCTAGGCACGGGAGGGCGTGCGGCCAGGAGGGGGAGGAAGGAGACGGGAGCGTACCGGCGAGGAGGAGAGGGTGCGGCGATGAGGGGAGGAAGGAGAGCGCGGGAGACGTCCCCAAGATAGGAGCCCGGACGGAGGTGGCCGCCGGCGGCCATGGGCGAGGCGGCGTGCCGTAGGCTGCGAGAAGCGCTTGGAATTGACGGCGACGGCTGCCGCTCGAACCTCGATTAGGTTTGGGGTTTGTTTGGGCTCGATTTGCATTCCCTCCCTAACCTCCATCAGTTCCTTCAAACATTGGGCCTGGCCACTGCAGTCTGGGCCGACTTCGATGAAAACATGACGTGCTGAAATTAAAGCACATTTTCTTCAATATATAGAACTTTTCTGAAATTTCTAAAGCACACTTTTTTTAATATAGAACTAGCTAACATGTAGATGTGGTTGAGTACACGTGAACATAATACAAAGGGGGTAAAGTATATTTTTCAACCTCCAACTCGCATTGAAGTTCAATTTTCAACCTTCAACTATGAAACCGGATAACAGACACTCTCTAACTGTCAAAACCGGAAAAAAATTGGTCCTTGGTTGGTTTCAAAAGCAGTTTTCTATTTTTGGGAGGTGCTAAAATTATATTTTATTACTTAAAACATCGCAATGTTTTAAAATAAATAAACTCAAAACTACAAAGTGGTGGATCTTATTGACTCCAACTTTGATAAAAAAAAAAAAAAAAAAAAAGTATCTTCATTTGACTCCATACAAAAATATATTTTTTTTAGAGTTTGAGGGCCAGATGACCCCTGCCTTTAGTATTAACTAGAGACAATGTGTTCAAGTTATTACAGCGCTGGGGTGGGTTACACCCATCAAAGTAGTTCAACTCCACTGACTCACAGGTCAGGCACAAAACCTCATATTAGTAAAACAACTTAAAGGATATAAGCGCTATCAAATGATTTCGGCATTCCCCAGTTTGGTCCAACGTCTTCCCAGGTCTTCTTCTCCTCCATCAGAGAGCTTCTTCTTCATCTCCTCAGTCAACATGACCGTCTTCTCTTCAGTTGATACAAAAAATATATTAATTTTCCAATGGGGCAAGCGCTAAATGCGATTATGGTGGTATTGGAATTTTATATTACATTTATATTACATTCATCTTCATACAACGTTATATTGAATATTTATGATTTTTTGAAAGTTGGGTCTTATCACGCAACTCGCGGCTATAGGTGGTGTGACAAGGCTTAACTTTTGAAAAACTCTAGAATTAGAACCATGAATATGAATATACATGTGTCATTTGAGTGTTCCCTTAAGTGGTCATAATTATTACAGGATGGAAGGAGTAGGAAAGTATTAGTTTTGCAAAGGTTGAAGCATCAACTTTTTTGATGAAATTTGAAACATCAACTTCACCGTAAAGTAAATTTACTTTGGAGTTGGCATCCCACTATAGATCGAGACTTGTAATTTAGCTCAAGATTAAAAAGTAAGCTTTGGTTGGAACAGTCCTTTTGTGTCCTTTGCGGAGAGCATAACACACCTACTCCCTCCCTTTTTTCCAAGAGCTAGCTATAGGTTGAATATTTCCAAGCGGTTTGATAAAATGCCATATGTAAAAAAATATTAATATTTATGTGTATAATTAATGTATATTCTCTAATCCTGCATGGGATTGGAACGGCAATGGAATGGAAGGTGGGGTGGGCTGTCCCCAACCCACACGACGACGATTCTCGCCACAGTTTCTCAGCTTGGATCTGCCATTTTATGCCACCGTGGCAGGCAGGAAGGAACGCGGCGACCGATGGACGGTCTGCGCTTGCACCGCCGCCGACTTTGACGTCGACCGGTTGTTCGTTTCTGCACTGCACAATGTGAATGCTGGTGCTTCCTCAACTTTACATCATATCGTTTTGAATTTCCCATTACATTGAATCTTTAGATGCAAGTATGAAATGTAGGTAAACAAAATATATAATTGGACAGTTTGGATGTACTTTGCGAGACGAATTTTTTTAAGCCTAGTTAAGTCATGGTAGTACAATATTACCACAAATAAATGAAAGTGCTACAGTGTCAAATTTAGTATTACATTGAAATTGTTAGGACTAGATTTAGAAATTGGAAATAGATACTGGTCCAATCTCGTGACGCGACGGAGAAGGGTTTTTTTTTTTTTGGACAACAAGACGGAGAAGGTTTAAAGCAGGTCCCTAACAACGTACCATTCAATCAGACATGCATGTGCACGAAAGTCTGACTCTGATTGACAGCAGCCTCAACTCTAACGTACGCCGGCCGGTTTAGAACATCTCCAGGCTCCAGCCTCAACTCTGAGTAGGAGTATTATATATGACAAAACGACAATTGGAAACCCGTGCAATTTTACACAACCAAGCTAGGCTGTGGCTGTCTATAATAAGACGTGTGTTTCTCCTGCCTGCCGTGGTTAATTTAATTCAGAGCGCTGAGCTAGGGAGGACTTTGCAGTCCAGCTCTAACATGGCTGAGAGTGACAGAGAGACGCTGGTGGCAGTAGGCGATTTAACCACCCTTCCTCATCCCAAAGCTAGCCGCTCACTCCATCTGTGTTGTGTGAGGACTGCTGGAAACATCCAGGATAACTAGACGATTTTGTTCTGTTCTGCTCTAGTGCTCGATCATCCAATCCAATCGATGTGGACAGGCCGCCGGACCTACACTGACTTCACCTCACCTCAGCTAGCGTCCTTTATTTGTTCACATTATTCCTGCTATTATTAGTTGGCGCCAGTTCTCAAGAAATATATCATCGTTCTCAGCTGCTAGTAGCTCTCCCCGGCCGGGGTCTCAATTCCGACGAAGGCAACGCAAGGCAGCCTGCAGCCTGCTCTCCGATCCGGTCCCTTCCCTCCTGTCCTGTACTGACTATACTATCTACTGCCATCCATCCATCCAAAAAATAATCCAAGAAGCTAGCTACTCCGATCATAGCTGAGCAAGATCGATCGATGGCCCAGGTACGTTCAATTCGTCCGTGGTTCCTGACACCATGCATGCATCTCGTCAATTCATTCGTCTTTTCCATGCATGCATGGCCATGGCTAGCTCAAGAGAATGAAGAGATCAATCTGTCTAACCTGCAGAAGGTGGTGCTCCGGGTGCCAACCATGACCGACGACAGGACCAAGCAAAAGGCCATGGAGGCCGTCGCCGACATCTACGGTAAACATAGCAAGCGATCGATGCAGAAGCATGCCGTTCCTTCCTTGTCCTTGCTTTTTGTTTTAGCAGTTAGTTTAATGGATATGCATGATCGATCGATCTCTATCTGCAGCTGAAATCCTGATACACTTACTAGTCTAGGTTGCTTGCTTTCATCTTTTCTCTCCTTGGTTCATTGCTGTTGCTAGCCTTGTGAGCTTCTTGCTAGAGCTGCTACTATGCAGCTGTCGTTTTATATATTCAGAATCAGAGAAATAAATGGCTTTACGATCAATTGGTAGCTGAACTATCAATGCGATCTTGTGATCGTATCATCACGATCATCAGGTCAGATCGTTAGTTGGAGATGGAGTTGGATTGCGATGCCTGATCAAACACGGGACCCACAGGACCGAGAGAATCAATCAATTGTTAGAACCTGGCCGGGATGGGCCATCACTCATGACTCATGACTCATGACATGAGATCAGAAGATAATTCTAAACAGGAAGAAAAGAAAAGTAGTAAAAAGATGTTGCGTAAACGACATGACCAGCTAGCTGATCGATCCATCGAAACCAGAAGGCAGTAAGGCACTCACTACAGGAATCTGCTTCTTTGCCGAAAGACGAAATCATTTGCCGAGAAAAAAAGTCGGGCACTTTCGGCATAGAGCATCTTTTGCCGAGTGCCAAACTGAGCACTCGGCAAAAGACTACTTTGCCGAGTGCCGCACCGTCGGCGATGTTCAACACTTTCGGCAAATTATGTTTTTGCCGAGTGCTTAGTCCTCGGCAAAATAAAGCACTCGCAAAAGCATAACAGGACCAAACGGCCACGTTGTCCGTCACCTTTGCCGAAAGTGTCCGACGTTAGGCACTCGGCAAACTAGGTACCCTTTGCCGAGCCGCCGCACGTATATGCACTTTCGGCAAATAAGGCCTTTTGCCGAGTGCCCGACCGCACTCGGCAAATTATGAATTTTTTTTTTTTTTTCGTCCCATTTTTTTTTTTTTTTTGTATGGCCTTGGTACAGTAATTACATCTCATGTTCAAAATTTGGGACAATTTCAAGTTGTTTTGCTATATTTCATGAATTATTTCTATTTTCTTGTATTTTTTGGACCACTCCAAATTTGAACTGCAGGTACATGAAATAATGGAATGTGGTCATTCAAAAAATATTATTCATGATGTTTGGCGTATGTTTAGGCTCAATCCAGGAACTCGCGCGAAATTACGAACATTTATGTGTCGGAACATGACGAGTTACATGCGGGAAAAGTGTTTTTAAATTCTATAAAATCCAAACGAAGTTTAAAAATCACGAAACTTGGCGAGGTGTCTTGTCATCTCATGAGGAGGCTGTGGTAAAAATTTGAAAAAGTTTCGAGCAAGTTGTGACGTCGGATGGCTAAAACTCAGACATCCCCACACTTGATCACATGTGGAGAGTGGGCTTCTCCGGAGTTGGGCACTTTCGGCAATGCCTTTGCCGAGTGCATAGGTGCCTTTGCCTAGTGCATCCTGCACTCGGCAAAGCACTCGATTCCTGTAGTGACTGATGAGTAGAAACCACCACTTCTATCTGCCTGCTTGCTTAGCTGACAGAATTAGACCCTGTATTGTTTTAGAGTTCAATAGACCCTGTCTTGTTTCTACTTTTTAAAAAGTATCAGGCATAATTGACTGATGGATCGATACATATATCTTGTTGGTTGGTTGGTTGATGGTATCAGGCATCGACTCGATCGCGGCGGACGTGAAGGAGAACAAGATGACGGTGATCGGCGACATGGACACGGTGGCCATCGCCAAGAAGCTCAAGAAGCTCGGCAAGGTCGACATCGTCTCGGTGGGCCCCGCCAAGGAGGAGAAGAAGCCCGACAAGAAACCTGAGGAGAAGAAACCGGAGGCGGCGCCGGCGAAGAAGGACGATGGCAAGAAACCCGAGGCGGCGGCGGGGAAGAAGGACGACAAGAAGTGAGACGTTTTCAGCGGCTGAGACAGAGACTGGGAGTGAGTGCCGAATCACCTTGCATTGTGTGCCCTGCTCGGCTTTTGTTTTTTAAGTACCAATTACGTATACCCAAGAGATGGAGACGTTGTTAGACTTGGCTCATTTGCGATTTTCGATTACGTGATGAATCACCTGACGCCAACGTGAAACCTATTAATATACAGTAAGCCTGGATTATTGAAATATTGGTTCTCTTGGAACATCTAGGCACTGATGCTTCCCGGTCTCAGGTATCATCATCCAATCGAATGCAACCATCAATTTTTTCTCTCACATGCTCACCGCAATGCCTAGCTGCTGTGTCTGGCTCTGGACAGCCTTCAGCAGGGTCTCCATTGGTTCAAGTGCCTGCGTGAGTGAGTGTAACAATTCATGGGCCTCTGGTCAACATTGGATTTGGATGGGCTCTAGTAACAATAGGCCCAAACATATACATTCCACCCCCACGGGCCCAGAAAAGAGGTTCCCTACATTCGAAGCTTGAGCCTGCGATGGAAAACACACGCGCCAGCCAACTACTGCGCCCATCATAATCTCCTCTCGAAAAAAAAAAAACAGACCATAATCATATTTTGACGTGAATGCTATACATTCCCTTCTAAATCTTTCAAGATATGTTGTCCTAACCACCCGGACAGCTATGAAATCTTCGTTGTCCAGGGATCCGCTCTCCCTTCGCCGGATTATTAGTGATGCACTAAAACGTGTTTCTCGATCGGTTTAGCCTAAGCTTCCGAAGCTCTTCTCGCCATATGATTATTGGAGATGTCTTAAATATGGTGACTGTTGGAGCTGTGACGTGTACAGCTGAGAGGTGGACCGACCGACAACACGGGGAGTGTGGAACATGGACCGTCTCGACCGACGCTATGTTTGGAATTGTTGGCATCAATGGCGTCGTTGTGTGTCATGGCACCGCCAACGAGCAACGATCAACCTACTCAATTGACGTGTGCCATTTAAGGATAGAGTAAATGCAGTCCAAGCATGGCCGTCACACCGGCGCCGGCCATAATCACGCCGGCGGCCGTTGAGAGGGTAAGTAAAACAATCATCCATCCCTGTCGCCGTCTCTTCGTGAGTTGTTCTAGTACTCCTAGCACAGCAGTAGTATACTGTCCGGTGAAAACAGGTAGCGAGATGTGCAGTCAAGTGAAGAAAAGAGGAGAGAATCGCATGTTATCGAATTAAGTAGAAAGAATTTGCAATTTACAGAAAACGCCGGCCGGTCTAGAACGCGAAATACTACATTTTGAAGGAACTGCAACGGCGTCGGACAGCAGGAAAAACTAGTACCATCTGCCAAGCACCCAAGGTCAATCGCCCAAGCCTGAATAATCCAACCTTAGCTTAATTATGCACAAGCAAAAAAAAAAAGGGAAATTGGTGATTTTGCCCCTGTTTTCGGCGGTCAATGGTGATTTTGCCCCCTGTTTTTTTTGGTTACGTGCGATTTTGCCCCCCGTGTTTCGCGGTTGAAGGCTCCGTTTAGGCTATCTGCACCGCATACGTTGAAGCCGACCTGAAGGAACAAAATAGCGAACCGAGCCCCCGCACCGCTGTATTGAGTACCACCGACGAGCATCGGTTCGCTATGCATAGCGCCCACCCGTTCCTCCTTCATGCGCCCGGTATTGCATGGGGCCCGCACACACTTGTTTGAACCGAGAGAAGAGAGAGAGAGAGGGAGAAAGAAGGGAGCGCGTCGCGCCGCTTTCCCGCCTCGGTTCGGCGGCGCCCTCCGCCCGCCGGCCGACCGCGCCGCGCCGTGAGATGGACGCCGCCCCCAAATCTCGTGACACCGACCTGTGACGTCCGGGCAGTGAGATGGACCTTATGCCAGCGCCTCCACCGACGCCGCTCGCCCGCCGCCGCTGTGTTTGGCGCCGGTTCTCGCCTCGCCGCCGCCGCTGGGTTCGCCGAGAATCGCCGCCACCGCCACCGCAGCCCAAGATCCCATTTACGGGATAGACGCAACCCGGGCGAACAGCGGCCTCGCGCCACGGCCGACTACTCGGCCAGCGAAGCGGCGGTGACGAGCGGCTCCAAGATCTGAGGCGGCGGCGACGCAGTAGCTCCATGGAAGCTACTACCGCCCGGGACGCGACGCGACGGAACGAGCAGGAGGCGGTGAGGAACGGGAAGAGATAAGAATTCGACATGTAGGACCCATATAGGTTGGTGATATAAAGTTTGCTTTTACATTTCCACGCGGTGCAAAGAAAAACTGTTAAAAAACGTGTGGGACCCAAAAGCGAGAGCGTCTGATTCGCTTTTGCCGTTCCCGGTGCAGATAGCCTTACCCCCTGTATTTTACGGTGTGAGTGGGATATGTAAAAAAAAAAAAAAAAAAAAGACACCGTCGCTCCCTAGGATACCCCCGACCCACACCCGACTCTCTCCGTCTCGGCTCCCATCTTGAAACCTCGCGACCCAACCCTACCTCCGAGCCGGGCGGCGGCGGTGGATCCGTGGCGTCGGGTGCAGATCCGATGGCGGCGGTCCGGGGCGCGCGGCTTCCCGGCCGGCGCTCGAGGAGCTTCGAGGGGCGGCGAGGGGCTTCATGGCCGGGCGCGGCTGGTGCCTTCAAGGTCGGCGCGGCAGGGGGCCACACACAGGCCGCGTCGGGGGCCAAACAGGTCCTTTCTTGAGTCACCTTACCTATAAAGCTAGTAAATTGGTAGCGTAGTGCCCAGTCAAGTTAGGATGCAAAGTCCGAGAAAATCACCATTGTCATGATTTAGGTGCCATTATCCCTTCATGTTTAAGAAGTGAACTGAGAGAGAGACTATCTCGAATGCTATCTGTGTTTTCCCTGAATATTATGTGAATGAAAATTTATCTCAATGTTATCTCGTATTTGCCTGAATGTTTTCTCGAAATGAAAAGGCATATGAGACTGAAAAGTGCAAGAGGAAGGGGAAGGGGAAGAGGTACAGGGGCGTGATGAAACTGGTATAGGAAGATGAAGAGTAATGGGAAGGAGGAGAAGAGGACGTGGAGGAAGAGAAAGATATGGGAGCTTGGCAACATTGTTAGGTTTTGATGCATGAATGCTATATTTGCCACTTGGACATGTAATAGCTCTCTAATGGTTGGTGATCTTTTGCTAAACTTGTATGCTTGGTGCTTTTGTTGACTTGAATGGTTGTATATTGCCATGGATGAGATCTAGACATGATCGAGGACATGATATGTGACATGTAAGTATGCGTATGCATGTGGTTCTATGGATATGTTAGCCCTTTGCTGAAATTTTGTCAAATTTGTGCCAAATTACTGTCAAAATATTGTAAAAATTGTGTAAAAATATTGCTGAAATTGTGTCAAATTACTGCTGAGATTTTGTCAAAATCATGAAAAAAAACCTATCTAAAGTAAGGGCAAAAACACACGGGCAAAATAGTCTTTTCATGGTGCTTCTAACACCGTTAAGTGGTGTTAACGGAATAGGGATAAAACTTACCTTCAATTCAAAATAACAGGGGTAAAATTGCACATATCAAAAAATATGGGTAAAATCACCATTTGCCTCCAAAACTGGGGCAAAAACACCAATTCTCAAAAAAAAAAAAAAAGCATCGTGATGCGGTGGCAGTGCAATGGATTGATTGGATGGGACGACCACGACACTGCATTTAGGGGTCAAATTCGTGATGGATACTCCTCTGTCCCATGGAGTTCGTCGTTTTTGACTTTTGAACTTCATGTTTGACCATCCGTCTTATTCAAAATATTTATGCAAATCATAAAATAAATTAATCAATATTCAAGTATTTTTATTGATAAAATAAGTCATAATAAAATATATTATATTTGTGAAAAAATTTTAAATAAGGCGAAGATCGAAAAAGATGGTGCGGAATCCGGGGTGACAAACTCGGTGGGGACGGAGTGAGTACTTTCCTGTAATAGTGCAGGTTATGGACTGTGTATCAGTGTATTCAGTGCACACCGGCCAGCAGTGTCTAGCTAGACGCTAGTGCAGTGTCTGTTCGATGGGTGCCAACAGTTGCCGGCATCTATCGATCCATTACTGAGGTGAGGCCTACATCATACTCATACAGTACGTGTCGCTCGTGTCCCTGCCACCCGCCGCTCGCCGCCCGCGATCCGTCACACAACGGCCGGCTATAAATGAGCGACAAGGCGAGCCGGGCCTCTTCACCACCCGGTGCAGTGCGGTGCGGACACCACAAACACCACCCACACGATCGACGCTAACATGGCGAAGCAGCAGCAGCACGGCATGGCGATGGCGATGGCGGTTGTGGCGCTGCTACTGGCCGCGGCGGCGGAGACGGCGTCGGCAGCTACGTGCGACGCCGGGCAGCTGGTGGTGTGCGCGGCGGCGATCACGTCCGGCGCGAAGCCCTCGCCGGGGTGCTGCTCCAACCTCAAGGCGCAGCAGGGGTGCTTCTGCCAGTACGCCAAGAACCCCACGTACGCGAGCTACATCAACAGCCCCAACGCGCGCAAGACCGTCGCCTCCTGCGGCGTCTCCCCTGCCGCGCTGCTAAGCCGCCACCGCCAGCAGGCAGGTGCAGGTCTCACCATCAGGTGTAGTATGTGTCCTCCCTGCCGTGCTAGCGCCGCTCTCTCGAGCTAGCTACGAGGAATAATAAAGGATGGATCGATCATGGATGGGTTATTCGTCCATATGCACTTTGGCGTCTGGTTAGCTGCTCCGACCCGATCCCTGCTTAATTGCTTATTATGCTTGTGTATCATATATAAGTATGTATCTGTGTCCATCGACATAGTATTATTATGTACTGATCCTGGTGCAAGCATGGTTGATATCGTTCACTGTGCAAGCATGATGCATGCGTAGTATGTGCACAGCACCACCACACATGCATGGATGCATGCATGGCGGTACGATCCAGTTTATAATGATATAAAGTTTCTTACAAAATTTATCAAAATTATAAAGGATTGACCTAGTTAAATTTGCTTTAAGGGTGAAAAGTTTATTTATTTAGAAACCGAAGGAGTTTACCCCAGTCAATGCTTGTGAGGCCCAGGTACTTCTCTCTTCGAGCCTGGTGACCTTCTCTGGTGGATCTCAAATCAAAGTTGGGCTTTGTTTGACGGATCGGGCCGTCAAGCTAAGGAGCACGGGCCTGGCCTCCCTCGCCCTTGAGATGATTTTCTTTCTTTTTCTTTTTTTCGGTTTCATTTCCATGCGTATGGTAGAGAAAAAAAAAAAAAAACTGTAGTGTTTCTCAGAGAAAAATGCAGTGAGTAGTGAGTACTACTTCCACGGGACCACGATCAGATTAGTGAGTGGGTTTATATTGCAGTAAGTTACCAACAATCCAACAATTTTTTTCTTACCGAGGAGAACTGAGCTACAGATTTCCTTTACGATAAAACTTGCTTGTTCACCTCCCTAACTTATTATTACACTTATGTGGATAAAAAATGATTATGAGTAATACTTCCTCAGTCCCAATTAAATTAATTTCCAGAACGTGTGTCATCAAACTTTTTTCAGTTTGACTAATAACTTTGTAGAAAAAAAAAAAAAGCAATACTAATAACTTATTAAAAAAAATAACAATATCATAATGAAAATATATTCTGTGGTAACCTAATTATACTAATTTTACACCATAAAATATTGATGTTTTATCTAGAAATTCAATCAAATTTAAAAAAGTTTGAATGAAGATAACTCTCATGAATCTATTTATTATTCAAATATCCTTAGGGCGTCTCCAATGGTTATCAAATCGCTAGCTAGAAACAATTTTATTGGCTATCAATGTCACTTTACAAATCGCTAGCTAGATGAGACACCTAAATAAGAAAAAAATAAACACTATAGTTGAGAGTTATGTGAGAGAGATGTTTCTAGGAGAGCGAAATAGATTAGATATTTATTAGTCGCTAGCTATTTGAGAGTCGCTAGCTATTTGGTCTCTCTCCTCGATAGCCAATCAACATGTTACTTTTATATTATTTTTATACCTCATCTAGCTAGCTATTTGTAAAAGTCTTTATTGATAGCCAATAAATTCCTCCTAGCTAGCTATTTGAGCACCATTGAGACGCCCCTTAGAAATAAGCATGAAAGATCGATGGACCTTTCATTTTGTGATGTTCACCCCGTCATATACTATACTTGTACGATGATGGTTTATATGCTTACCTGCTTTGACCCGCTACCTGCTAATTACTGTACACGATGGCGAATGGTGATTTAATGGACATGGTTGTCTCCATCGGCATGGTACGTACGGGATGGGCCGGTTGTGTGCACGCAACAAACAGTTTTTTGCAACTATCTGAAGCTCTGAGAAGGGATCAATGTACTTCTAACAGATGATGATCCGCTAGCTGAAGCATTTTCCATTTTGTATTGTGTGATTAAAATTTTTTTACATGATTCGTTATATTGCTAATAAGCGCACACTGCTCTAAAAACAAAAGTTACACAAGTGCGCGGTTCATGCTATTTCTTCGTTATATCAAGGAAATAGTATTCCCTCCATTTCAAATTTTAAGTCATTCCAAGAATCTTGAAGAATCGAAGAATCTTAAGTTTCACCAAAATTATTGAGAAAATTATAAATATTTATTTATGACATTAAAGAGGTATACTATAATAATATAATAAATTAACAAAAAAGAATCCAATAATACTTAGTTGACATTCTAAAAATTACTAACTTATTATATAAATTTGGTCCAACTTAAGTTGTTTTGATTTTTTCAAGATTTTTAGAATGACTTACAATTTAAGATTGAAGAAGTAATAATAATAATATCCTTACAACCTGGCCTTCGATAGTAACAGTACGTACACTACATGCGTATGTGCTGGTGCCTGGTGGCTACGAATTTAACCAAATGTCATACGAGTAGCAATAATACTGTGGCAAAAGTTAAGTTTCTTTTTTAGAATTACGCAGTAGTCACCATTAGTGTCTCGTTGTCGACGAGAAACGCCGCTACCACTTAACGCATAATACCGCTAGATCCTGAAATTTAAGGTACGATTACCAAAATTCGAAAGCATTCCACTGGACTATCCAAGTCAAATGGTGATTTAATGGACATGGTTGTCTCCATCGGCATGGTACGTACGGGATGGGCCGGTTGTGTGCACGCAACAAACAGTACTTTGCAACTATCTGAAGCTCTGAGAAGGGATCAATGTACTTCTAACAGATGATGATCCGCTAGCTGAAGCATTTTCCATTTTGTATTGTGTGATTATTTTTTTAACATGATTCGTTATATGAGCGCACACTGCACTAAAAGCACACACTGCACAAAAACAAAAAAAACACAAGTGCGCGGTTCATGCTATTTCTTCGTTATATCAAAGAATAGTACTTCCTCCTTTTTTCAAATTTCAAGTCATTCCAAGAATCTTGGAGAGTCAAAGCATCTAAGTTTCACCAAAATTATAGAGAAAATTATAATTATTTATTTATGAAATCAAGTAGGTATACTATAACAATATAATAAATTAACAAAAAGAATCCAATAATACTTAGTTGACATTCTAAAAATTACTATCTTATTATATAAATTTGGTCCAACTAGAGTTGTTTTGATTTCTCCAAGATTTTTGAAATGACTTACAATTTAAGATTTTTTTTTTTTTTTGAGAAGAACATTAGTTTGATTAATTACTACCATGAACAGGATACGTAGACAGCTGCCCCACACATCTTACACAAAGGTCCTTGAGAAAAGAAAAATTACAACAAAGTCCCCGGACCTTGTGCTTCCCGAAACTTCCCAAACGACGGGCGCCGTCGTCGTCCGCCAATCCGCCGCCCGCCACCACCACCGAGGAAGAAATCCATGGCCATCCAACTAGAGGAACCCAATCGCACCCAGGCTTTGAGGAGCTCCCGAACTTGCACGTATATCTTAAGCGCCGCAGCCGCCCACCGTCGCGGAGGAAGATACCGTGGCCACCACCAACCAACTGTAGCACCCGCATCCGCCCCTGAATCCGGCATCGCCGCCCAATCCGGCGACGCAAACTCAAAAGTCCGCCACCGCCCGACCATGGCCAGCAGCCCGGAAAGGGAAACCCACCAAGTGGGGAAGACAGAGCTACACCATTGACTACCGGCGACAAGCAAAAGTAGAATCCATGGGCTCGCCGCCCGGTGCATGACAGAGCAACGACGGGACGGAGAAGAACTCAGGTTACCTTATTCCATTGCGGGGCCGCCACCGCCCCGGCGACGCCGCTCGGACAGAACAAGCGCGAGAGGTCCGACGCCCTCCCGGTTAAACCTTGCGTCGCCGTCAACCAACGGCACACAACCCCTAGACCTAGGACTCGATCCTAATCTACAGACGTCCGCACGGCGATTTCGCACCCATCCCCCCTCCCCAACACCAAGACGGTGCCCGGAATGGAAGGATGGCGGCGAAATCGCCGCCGGAAAGCGGCGTCGCCTTCTTTTCACCCTCTTTACTGTAGCAGGGGAACGAGAGAAGGGGAACAAACACTTCATACGCCGCTACGCGAAGCTAACTTACAATTTAGGATTGAAGAAGTAATATACGATACATGTGTATGTGTTGGTGCCTAGTGGCTACGAATTTAAACGCATAATGCCGGTAAATTCTGGAATTTAAGGTGCGACCACCAGAATTTGAAAGTGTTGCACTGGACCGTCTTATCATTGGACTATAAGCCAATTTACGTGGCAAAAGTTAAGTAGCAAGCGGCATCAGTTGCATTGGGCTCGATTAAGTAGAAACCTACCGCAAATAATTACCCTTATTCATATACCTTGCGCAATACGATTTAGACTTATTCATCGCTTCCACAACAATAACGGTACGGAATGACAGATTAGGCTTGTTCCGGACCTCTAGCTAGATTAACAGAAATATGGCAACAAAAAAAATCATGCTACACCTCTCCAAATGATGATTTAGAGTGACATTTGCAAAAACTCTTGGAGATTAAAACTATTGGAGAGTTGAAAGATATAGAAAAGAGGTATGCAAAACGGCTCTCCAAATGATGATTTCAAGAGTAAAATTTACAAAAACTCTCAGAGATGCTCTTAGTTCTCATATCCCGGCTGAAGTTGTTTCTGTTCTTGTTGTTGTACTTTGTTTGTACTTGATTATTTTTTTCTTCCATCGTCTAATAAAACCAGCGTCAAATCTCTTTCCACTCTTTAAAAAACTATTTAATTTTGGTCATCTACTTACTATTAGTAACTAATTAATATGGATATATATATATCCATTAATAATTGACCCCACGGCAGCGCACCATAAAAGCACAGCCGGTGTTATCGCATAATATGCAGTCCTCTCTCCCAATGCAAGTCACAACAGCTCGGATTTGCTGTCGGCGGCCGAGTGTCCCTGTCACTAGCCATGCACGCACAACGCTCCAATCCGATTAGCTAGCACAGCCTGCAGCTCCATCATTGCTTGGTTCCTAATTCAGCTTGGAAAGAAGAACACACAACCAGCATAAACCATGATATATATGATTTAGGTGGGATTCATTAGACCATTCTATACTTATAATATATATACATGCACTGTCACGCACCAACACATCTCGCAACTACATTTGATTACTACTAGTAGTATGTAATGCTTTATTATATGTAACCATCCAATCCTTTTTATTATTGTTACTAAAATATATTATTGAAAGAATGAGGGGTTTAGGGCTTTAATTAGGCAAGTAGGCTTTAGATTATAACTAACTGTCTCGATCGGTCGTCATTGAGTTCCAAATGATGATCTCTCATTTCTAGCTAGGTAGTACATACAGCTTGTTCAGGCGTGGTATAGTATGCTGCTGATCGAGTTGAGCTAGCAGCTGGTGCTATTGATATCCAGCTGGTGGATATTCTGCTAGGTTTATTTAATCTATATTAATTAGACATGCAAGTTGAGCTGGGCTAGGCAGCAATCTAATTAAGTTAAAGTATAATCCGCACATCATCCTCCCTTTTTGTTGTAAAGAAGAGAGAATGTAAAAACAGCTAGCCTATATAATGATGAGGGTGGCCTAGCTTACTGAACTTTTCTGGTTTCATCAGGTAGAGGAGAAAAGGCGATGAATGATCAGTGTCACAGGTGGTGGTACCGGCCGTGCATGGTTTATCCTAATAAGTTTATGATTATGGATGATTCTCACAAGAAAAGGCAACGTACCCCGGCCCTCCCTCACCATTATTCCATCCATCTCCAGGGACCACGGATTAGCGTGTAATTGTGCATGACTTTGCTCTTGAGAATCCAGAGTACCCCAGATTCTCTGGCTGGTACACATATATCATGAGCTGGTTGACAGCCGAAAGCTCATGCTTGGAATCTCTCAGCTAGGTATCGATCATATATACGGAGTATATGTAATGATGCTTGTGCACCGCCGTACGTGCAGTGCAATTGCAAGTGCGCATTGCAAGAAAGATTAGCTGTGAGCTGTTGGGGCCGATATATCCGGTGGATGACATTGGCATAGCAACCTGGAACAGCAAGGCGCATGGCGGCTGTCCTGTCCTTGGCCCCCATGCAAGGTTGGCAGCGGTTGAGTTGAGTCCCCTCCCCATGGCTGACGTGCATCCAGCACCAAACAAGTTATATATGAGAGAACATTTCGTGTGCAAATTCGATCGGACTCAGATTTATTTATTTATATATACGTTCAACATTTGATAACGGAGCGAGGTGCGCGACCTGCAGCTGCAGCTAAAAGTCACCACAACGTACTAGTACTGTAACTACTGTTGCTCGTCTGCTCCTACGTACTACCACAGCTGCAGCTTGAATGCATGAATCCAAGAATCTCGATGATGCATGCTCCCTCCGTTCCAAAATAAAACGACCCTATGGGATGCGTCTTTGGTCAAATTTTCTCAACTTTGACTAAGTTTGTAGAAAATACGTGTAATATTTAAATCTTCAAATAAATTTGTTAAAAAACTAGACTTAAAGACCTTTCCGATAATACTAATTACTTAACATAAATATTTATATATCTTAATATATAATTGCCGGTATTTTTGAAAACGTTGACTTCTTAAAGTGAGAAGGTCTTTTATTTTTTGGACAGAGGGAGTATGCAGATGCAAATTAACCGGCCCCACCATGCATCTACCATCGATCGATCGCCTGCCTGCCTGCCTGGAACAGGCCATCAATCCATTCACATACCACTTCCATGCTTGTTTATTAAGCCACCTTGCTAGCTAGATAGTTAGTTAAACAAACACTACTGCTTCGTTGGTAAATAATATATATAATAAGAGCTCTGCTTTGTTGTACTTGCTTAGAAAACCAACTATGGGTGTGTTTAACACCCCAACTTCCTCCCCAAATTCACTATGCAAAAAAAAAGATTCCCCATCACATCAAAATATATCGGCACAGATATCGAAAGTACTAAATGTAGATGAAATCAAAACCTAATTACACAGTTTAGATGTACATTGCGAGATCGATTCTTTTGAGCCTAGTTAACGCCATGATAGGATAATATTTACCACTAACAAACGAAACGTCTTCAAATTATGCGATGAGACATACCTGTCACGTCCATCCAAATTTCAACCCCAAATTCGGGGCTCCAAACACACCCTATACTTTGTTGCTCTCTCCACATATACCATGTACTAGCTAGAAAGCCACCTTTATTTCAGCTGTCTTCCTCTATATATCGACCAGACGACCACCAAGCAGCAGCTACCTGATTGAGCCCTCCCTCTCCTCTCCTCGTGCCACCCAGGCCTGGTGCCACCAGACCGGCCATTCTTTCTCTGTTAGCTCAACTAGCGTCGTGTCTAATTAGTAGCTTGCAGGCTCACCCGCTGCTGATTGAGAGATCGATGGCGGCAGAGGAGGCCAAGAAGGTGGAGGTGGAGGCCACCAAGGACATCGCCGAGGAGAAGGCCGTCGTGCCGCTGCCGCCCCCGCCCGCCAAGCTGCCCGCCGACGACTCCAAGGCCATCGTCGCTATTGTCAAGGGTACGCCGCCGTAACTAGCTACAGTGCCATTCTTTGTTCCTTCGTTCAATTCTAGTTCATCCCAACAACACAATTTCTGTTATGTCGGCTGCTTTGCACTAGCTAGCTATAGTAGAGTTTCTTTTTGTTTTTTTCTACAAAAAGGAAAGGAGGTAGGAACTTTGTAGGAAATCTCCCCTAACCAAACTTTACAAAGATCATGCAGGGAGTAATTTTCCGTCTAGCCGTCTAGGTTCTAGAAAGGGGAATTTTAGTAAAGCAGATTGATTAATTTGGGGACACAAAGTTCCCTTTTATCTCCACGGTACTGGTTTTGAAGTATAAATGAGACAAACCAAAAAAGAAGTGAACATAAGTGTTGCTGAATGTTCCTAATATATATATTTTTTTTCTGGCAACATGGATTAGTTTCCTTCACAAACTGCAAAACAAGATAATTCAAGTTAATGTGATGCCTAAAGGATCGGATGTAGAAGTAGCAACCAAATACTGAAGCACTGATAACTGAATACCGACAACCAAACCCATTATGTTCTGAAAAATTCTGATATGTCTACTCTTTTTGCCAGACGCTCCTGCAGCTATTGGAGGTTCAACTGAAAGAGGTAACCAAGAAAAACAAAAAATTCTCATCAAAATTCTCAGTTTATTTACCGAACAAAACCAAGAATCATAGCTCATTCAAACTCATTGCACTCATCTCAGTCAATTCCTTTTTTTTTTCTTCAGATGCTTATCTCGCGAAGATTGTATCCGAGAAGAGACTGACTCTGATCACGGCTTGGGAGGAGAGCGAGAAAGCGAGAGCCGAGAACAGGTAAACGGTCTCTCTGAGTCTGAGCTATATATATTTAATTGGTAGTTGCTTTGAAGTATGGAGCTATATGTTTAACTGTCAGCTGCTTAAATAAAAGCAATAAAGATGCGTTAAATCACCAGTGGTGCGTGTGCTACTCACATCACTCCGGTTCGTTTTGATGGGTGAGAGATACCATCACACACTATATCTTACGACGCACTCAAAGCACCATGAAACGAAAGCGCACCTTTCGATCGTCTCCGCTGCATGCAACTGACCTCTCAACCACACCAACAGCATCACCTCGTACTTTGTGTCTACAACTAACTCGCTTGTTGCGTTTGCCTGCAATGGTCCGTGACAACAGGGCCGCCAAGAAGCTTGCCTTCATCACGTCATGGGAGAACGCCAAGAAAGCAGAGATGGAGGCCGAGCTGAAAAAGATCGAGGTGAGCTGAATTAATGAAAAAGAGAGAGGTGGACGATGACAAGCCACCTATATAGTGTTACAGTGGGAAGCAGAGTTGTTAGTAACTGACGACGACGTGCTCTCCATGGCATGGCAGGAGCAACTGGAGAAGAAGAAGGCGGCGTACGAGGAGAAGCTCAAGAACAAGCTGGCGCTGCTGCACAAGACGGCGGAGGAGAGGCGGGCGCAGACGGAGGCCAAGCGCGGCGAGGAGATGATCCTGGCGGAGGAGATGGCCGCCAAGTACCGCGCCAAGGGCGAGGCACCCACCAAGCTCTTCGGCCTCTTGAAAGCCTGACCATGTGTATGCTGGCTGGGAACAGCTGTTGCTTGTAGATGCCATTATTTGCGTGTTTAATTTTTGGCGGTGTGTGCATGCATGTGTATGTATCTGAAATGCCCTTGGTGTGCTCTTGTTGTATTGGAAGGGTTTGCTTGACATCTTATCTGTAAAGGAATTGTGTATAATTAAGCATAGGAGGAGTGCAGTGGAGATGGATATCGTATTAAGTTCTTCCTTCTCAATTCTTATGATGGAAGTTTTGTCAGTTGGGAAATTGGTTATGCGTTTGGCAATAGGCAGATGGTCTACTGCAGTTTCTTTGATGGAAAGACTCAGCAGGCATCAATGCCTGTATTTTCATCAGTCCTGTTGTTTCTTGGTCCTAAACTTCAACTGCACTACGGGGGAACAGTTCAGAGAACAACTTTTTTTCTCTTCTTTGAAACGATCGCCGTCAGATGTACCGAACTTGATACTTCTATTATCATAAAAGAGGGATTAAAAGACACTTTACAAAGGAAGTCAAGTAAAACAACAATAACAAAAAGCATTCAGAGAAGAACTTGCTGAAACATAAGTAGGTGTGCTCACTGAACATCACCAGCTAGCCTTCAGAGAAACAGCCAGCGAGAAACACACGGATGGCGGACCAAATCAACAATACCATAAATTTATAATTTGACGCATTCCTTCTTCTCCAGTTGATTTTTTTTTTAAAAAAAATATCTACAGTTGGACAGTTCATCTGAATAGGGTGCGTTTCTTCTTCTGGCTTGCGATGTATGGGAGATGTTGGACAGCGGAGCGTCGTCACCGTCATGGACTACAGGACTCCGACCTGTGCATCTTCTGTGACCAGGCACCGGAGACGATGCCCCATCTTATGTTGGGCTGCCCTTTCAGCAGAGAGGTTTGGCATATTGTCATTTCTGGGCTTCACCTCCAGAGCATGGTTTCGTTCAAGTTGAGGATGACTTTATGGGCTGGTGGTTGGGGGAGAGGAAAAAACTCCAAAGTCTTTGAGGCGCGGCTTCGACTCGCTCTTCTTCCTTGTTGGTTGGCTTCTTTGGAAGGAGCGGAACTCCAGGACTTTTGATGCCAAGGCAACTACAGCGGTTCACTTGGCCATGGCCATGAGGGCGGAGGCAGTGTTGTGGTGCAACGCCGGCAATAGACGCTTGGCTGAGTTGCTTGCCTGGAGTGGAGTGTAGCTTCTTTCTTGTGCTATCTATGTTTCTGGTCGCAAGCTGTTAACCATGTATCCGGTCGCAAGTCGTTAACCATGTAATCCTTTGTGTTGCATCCAAAGTAGTGTTAGGCTTTTGGCCGGTAACTTCGGTGTTGCCGTCCCCGAACTTTGTTTTTAACTCGCTTAATGAAAACATGCAACGGCGTGTTCCTCAAAAAAAAAAAAAAAAATACAGTTCATCTGAAGGCGTACCTCAATAACTTACGCTTCTGCCACGGGAAGGCGTATTTGTTCTCCATCGAAGCGAGCAAGTTGCGTACTCCCTCCGTCCCCAAAATAAATGACGCCTCGCTTCCCGGTAAAACATCTACCGCAATTATATATTAAAATAGGATTAATATTTATATTACATAATTAGTATCATTGGAAAGATCTTGTGATCTAGTTTTTTAACAAATTTATTTGGAGATTTAAATCTTCTACGTATTTTCTATAAATCGAGTCAAACTTCATAAGACGAAAACCCAAAACGTCGTTTATTTGGGAACGGAGTATGGTATTACCCCACCTACTGCCGGCCGGATCACACATGCTGACATGCCGCCGCCCGCCACTCAAATCCAGGTAAGAAAAAAAAATAACAGGCCCACCAGTCAGCGAGACAGCTGCCATCGTCACCAGTTAGAATCTCTCTCTGTATGCGCCATTGCGGCGCCCGTGGGCCCACCACGGCGCCGCCGGCAGCGCCACCAACCCCCACCTCCACCCTCTCACGGGCACCCGCGCCTGCTCCACGACGCTTATGCGCTCGCCTCCGCCTCTCGCCGCCCACCTCCGGCGCCTGCTCCTCCTCTCGCCCTCCGCCCAGCACATCATCATCCACCGCGCCATGGCCTCCACCACCGTCGCCGCGCAGGCGCAGCCAGGTGAGCGACGCCTGGGAGGGACCCAGCTTGCCTGCTTGCTTACAGCACGAACACTGACGACGGCGGTGGGTGCGTGGCGTGTGTTTGGTTGTGGGCTTTCTTCTCAGGTGGCGCTCCGCCGGCGCCCGCGGAGTACGAGGAGGTGCTGGGGCGGCTCTCCTCGCTCATCACGCAGAAGGTGCGCGCGTACAGCGGCAACCGCGGCAACCAGTGGGACCTCATGGCGCACTACGTCAAGGTCCGTGGCTCCTCCGTGCATTGAGATCTCCTCGTACTGCCAAAGTTCTTCTGAATCGTAATACGATGCTTGTCTGATTGTTCGATCTGGTTGGTATGAATGGTGAGTAGATTCTGGAGCTGGAGGAGCCGATCGCGCGGATGAAAGTGATTCACGTTGCGGGGACCAAGGGAAGGTAATCTAATCCTCTTAGTTCGATGCTGTGTCACTTTTTGTTCGATCAGAAAGTTCAGAGTTAATATGTGTACTGTAAAACAACAGTTAGGCAATCACGGCTAGGTTGGAATGCAAATGTAAATAATGTGAATCATTAAGCTTTACAAAAAGTCGCAGTTTAATGCTATTCCTGATTGGTAGTGTTTGGTACCAGCACGTGCGTGATACAACCATTTCCATATCTGTATCGACTAGTACTGAACTGTGACTTTTCCTACATACAGTGGTTATATGAAATGTTGAATTCTTTTAGCGCCCTGACACGGCATCGATTGAACAAGGCGTTCATTGTATCTACAGGGTTCCACATGCACATTCACCGAGTCAATCCTGAGATCTTGTGGATTCCATACTGGGCTGTTCACCTCACCGCATTTGATGGATGTTAGGGAGCGATTTCGGCTGGATGGGTAATTCTTTTTCCTACTGTTCTTTTATCTTATATACCTGCATCTGGTTGTGGTGTTGACAACAGTACATCCTATGAATTTCCGAATGAATTTTTGCATGCAAATGTCAGATGTGCTGTGTCATCTTTCCTATGTTGTCCCTGTAATTAGGTATTATGAATTTATGATGGCACTGACCTAGCTCCTCCTTTCTGAGGGCATCAGGGTTAATATTTCTGAAGAGAAATTTTTGAAGTACTTTTGGTGGTGCTGGAACAAGTTGAAGGTAAGTGTCTTGATTACTCGTTTTTCATATAAAGTCGCTCTGCACTGGATGCCTAGTTCCTAGAAGTGACAAAGCAGAAACCACTGAATTGATTCCTTCAGAAACTTTTGCATCTATTCTGTAACCTGTCTGATCTCATAATATTGCTTTTATTCTATATAAACTTGTGGATGATGAGGTAAATGGTCTTACTTCCAGGAGAAGACTGATGATGATATTCCCATGCCAGCCTATTTCAGGTTCCTCGCATTGCTGGCATTCAAGATATTTTCTGCTGAGCAGGTAAAGAAAATGCAAGCATTTCCTACTCTTTCGGCCTTCTTTGCAAGATATTCAAGATGCTAAATTGAATTTACTTGCAATCCATTGTGTTATTATGTAATTTTAAGGTAGACACATTCACATATCGATCACATATATGCTCGCCTGACACTAGGAACTTACTGATTCTTTATAACTTTTTGAGATTCTATGGCATCTGCCCAATCATTTCCCTGTCCTTTTCTGACTCTAACAGGTAGATGTTGCTGTTCTTGAGGTTGGCCTAGGAGGGAAGTTTGATGCAACTAATGTGGTATGTGATGTTCTATTACAGTAATATTGTGCAAACCGAAGGTTTTGTATGGATTATAAAACTCATCTTGATTAGTCAAACCCAGAGTGAACTTTTTAAATATTACCACTGTTTCCTTGAACTATCAAAAATCAAAGATCTTGACTAGTCTCTAAATTTGGGTGTCTGCAGGTTAAATCACCTGTAGTTTGTGGAATATCTTCCCTTGGATATGACCATATGGAAATTCTTGGTTAGTCATGTAACTGACTGTTTAAGTAACTCTATCATTAGGTTATGCTTTCAATATCATCTTTACTTTGTTGCTTGTGAGCAGGGAATACACTTGGAGAAATCGCAGGGGAGAAGGCTGGGATTTTCAAGGTTTTGTTTAGTTGCTTTCCTCTATAAAGCTATTCAAATTATATAGGCAATTCCCTTATGTTTCTGATTCTCTTGTGTCAGCAAGGAGTTCCAGCCTATACTGCTCCACAACTAGAAGAGGCAATGGCTTCTCTCAAACAAAGAGCTTTGGAGTTGGGTGTATGTCCTATCATCAATTCTATTCTTTCTTTCATTTTTGTTGCCTCCTATTCTAGCCATGACACTTAATGCAACATTGGTTTCTGAAGATCCCTCTCCAAGTCGCCGATCCTCTGGAGCCCCATCACTTAAAAGATCAGCATCTTGGACTCCATGGCGAACATCAATATATAAATGCTGGCCTTGCAGTTGCTTTGGCTAGTACATGGCTTGAGAAGGAGGGACATAAGGACAGGATACCACTCAACCGTACTGTAAAGTCTTCTCAATCATGTTGCTTTGCCAAAAAAGAAAGATGGTATGACAACTTTTCCTGCTGTGATGGAATTCAGGATCCCTTGCCAGATCATTTTATTAGAGGACTATCAAGCGCTTCTTTGCAAGGCCGAGCACAGATAGTTCCAGATTCACAAGTGAATTCAGAAGAGAAGGACAATGATTGTTCGCTTGTTTTCTATTTGGATGGAGCGCACAGTCCTGAAAGTATGGAAATATGTGCTAAGTGGTTTTCCCATGCCACAAAGGATGATAGGAGGCTACCATCTTCCGTGGAGCAGTCTCAGTCATCTAGGTCTCAAAAGGTATGTCTCACGGCATATATACTTCTTTTTCATGATTCAATTGACCTGCTTTTGTGTGCATTACATCTTACAGTAGGTTCCTCCCTTATATGAAAATATTCTTTTGAAACCCATTGCAGATCCTTCTGTTCAATTGCATGTCTGTGAGAGATCCGATGAGATTGCTTCCTCATCTCCTGGATGCATCAACTCAAAATGGTAGCTTAAAATTTTTAATCATCCCCTGAAATTATTGCAATCATTCATAATCAATTCATATATTGTTATTTTTTCATCTCAATTGTTTATTGGTAACTAAATGCATTTACTGTCCACATGAGTCTTGTGCGAAGTTACTGGTTTATTTACTGCAGTGTTTTCCAGTTCCAGGTTAAATGGGTACATTCGTTTTTGTTTAATTTTGTCAGGAGTCCACTTTGACCTGGCCCTATTTGTGCCGAACCAATCACAATACAACAAGCTTGGTTCTAATACTTCAGCACCTGCGGAGCCTGAGCAAATTGATTTATCATGGCAGCTGTCACTCCAAACAGTTTGGGAGAAGTTACTTCAGGATAAAGGTTCTTCTGAAATCTGAACTTGATTTCTTTAGCCATTTATGCTGGTTTTCTTAGTCCCTTGTATGTTTTTTTTTCTCCTTGAAACAAGCATTATCTGGTCTGAATATAATGTAACAGATGGAAGTAAATGGTGCAGGTATAAATATTACAAAATCTAGTGATACTAGTCAAGTTTTTGAATCGCTTCCACTTTCGCAATCGAGTGGCTAAGGAAAAAATGCCCGAGAAAAACCAATCTACTTCTTTTCAGGTAAAACCTTTCACTCAGAAATCTGCACATTGATATTTATCCTAATGTTTGTTGCATCATGCATTCATAACTAACGTGTGTATACCAAGTCGAGTTTGCAATTGTTATTGTATAATAACCTCTGTTGATCTTTTATCCTCCCTCAGGGTCTTATTTATTTGCTGAATGTCCTTTAAAACATAATTCAGGAAACTTTATAGCATTTTTTTTTTTTTTTGTTTATCTAACTGCCTTCACACTTGATGCTAACATATTTTGATCTGATGATGGGACTGAACTAGGTCTTGGTTACTGGCTCCCTGCATCTGGTTGGTGATGTTTTGAGAATAGTCAAGAAGTGATACATACACCGCTTGAAGTTCAAACTGGAGCCGACCTTTTGTCCCCCCACAAGGCTAACTTGATTAGCAAGGGCAGAAATTTCAACGGCTTGCTTATGATGCTAACCAAGCTGCGAGCCTCTGTTTTCTGGCCACTGTCGCCTTTCACCCAGGAAACTGCTGTGCCCATTCTTGTAAAAGGCGTGAAATAGGATGATGGTGCCATCATAGAACATAACTGGGAATTCAACATGAAACTGGGTCAACCTGTATGCCCACAAAATTACAGCGAATGGGTTTTCTTCTGTAAAGAAGCCAATCATTCTTCTCCAGAATAAAAAAGAATTAATGTTGTGATGATGTATCCCTGTTCTTTCTCCCTGACGAAAAACTGATGGTCCAACAGTGTTTGCGGTCGCCGTGTTCAGACCTTAAGGGTGACCTGACCTGTGACCATCCCATGCAGGATAGCTGTTGATATCGCAATGATACGGCCCAACAGTGTTTTCCCCTGTACCGCATGCGTGCAAAAACCATCTTTCCAAGTCCAGACACTGTTCTGTTAGTGTCCGGGGACGACCTCTGATCCCATTCGATTTCGATTGTTATCCGGTGTCCGCACCAAGCCAAATTGGGTGAGGCAAGCGCACGCCTGCCCCGGTGTCTCGTATTGCCTCCCTCAGCAATTCTCAGCAATTCAACAGCAACTTCCCATGGATCTCCAGATGGCCGCCGAGCTGAATTACTTTCTGTGCCGCTCTTATTGTCTGCACCCGCTTATATAAACTCTTATTCCGTTGCCTGTGTCTGACCATGACATCATGCAAATGTATGTATTATAGACTATTTATTACTAGTACAAGCTACAAATAAACTACTAGTACCAACTACGGTATCATAGAAATCCCGTCAGGTGATGGCTTTGACTTTGGGCTAGCTGGGTACTATCAGCATTCGATGCATTGCACTTGCACGCTATATAGTATAGCGACTGGGAAACCAACACACCTCTCTGTTCAGAGTTTAGACTTGAGAATCACAAGAATCTAGCTATCATCCCCAAGTTTTCCCATGGGATTGCCACGACAAAGCAGCTTCATGAGGTTGATGGTAGTAGTGCTCACAGTCTCGCTCCTGGGAGCAGAGCTGAGAGGCCTCTTCTGCCACGGCCGGCGGATTCCGGGCTCCGAGGTGGCCATCATGGCGCACGACGACGTCGAGTCGCCGCCGCTGCCGAGGGAAGGTCAAGGCCACTACTCGTCGTCGTCGTCGTCGTCCTCCAGCAAGCATGAACCTCGCTGGAGGCGCGTGCAGGATCTGTCTGAGTCCAAGAGGACTGTGCCGTCAGGGCCCAACCCGCTGCACAACTGAAGCTGAAGCCTGGTCAAGAGGAGGGACCTCGGTGCTCCCCGTCCGTCTCACTCAGCGTCTATCTATCTATCTCAGATCAGATTCTGAGATGAGCAACGAGAGAGAGAGAGAGGCTTTTTGTAAGTAGATAGAATCGTAGAATTGGCTGGCATATATACATGATACATGTACTGTACACCGACCATGAGTAAAAGCAATACATGATACCTGTCATTGGCACTTGCTGTTCTTTCTTTCTATTGCTATGCCAACAAGCGTGCATGGTCGACGGCGAGTCAGAGCAGGTGGTTGTGATTCCATCCATGTCGTCTGCTTGTCTCCTCTGTAGCGAACCAGAGCCGGGAGGTGGTGGATGGAGACCTGGAACGCCATCCACGGTGGCTGCCCGGCCACCTCCGTCCTCCGATCATGGGGAGCGCGCGTGCTCCTCACTGCTCGCCGCGCGCTAGCTGTGCTGACCGGTGGCCACATGGATTGTTCTCGTCGTTGACACGGGCGGCGCCGTCGATTCGGTCCCTGTCAGCGTCACTTTCTTTGGTTTGTTTCGGCAGCAGAATTATGTTGCTCGACGGTTTTGACCACGCGACGCAACGCAGGCTGGCAAATGGCAATGCAAGAGCTGGCAGGCGGCGTCGATCGCACTTGTCTGCTTTGCTTTGTTTGCCTTGTCATGATGATGCCCTGCTACTACTGTAGTAGTTAGCAACCAGTCAAACTGCAAACACACGAGAGAATCCAAGAGGAGGTGCATAGAAAGAGCAAGACGCAGTAAGTAAGAGATGCAGTTGATTCACACAACTTGATTGGATCAGGAGCACCTCTCACTGAAGCACTTCACTTGGCTTGTAACATTCACAGGAACAAGGAAATGTACAGTATCTGTCTGTCCACACCCACGGTTTCTCGATGTGGGTGGGGTGGGGACACAACTTGCGTGCACACGCAGTGCTAGTTCACTACACAGTGCAGGACAGCAAACGGTAATCTGGGATGGAACTCCTACTCCCAGCAAGATTATCTCATCTGGAGAGGCACCGGTCTTTCTTGTCCAACCTGAACATTCCACATTTCCACTGCAGGCTTGCAACATCTCAGAGAAGAGAAAAAGTAGACAACCGACCACGTAGCAAACTCAAGAAAGAATCCCAGTCATCCATCACTGGTCTACATCAGCTGATTCCCCACCGGGTCAACGCTGAAATGCAGGTGCAGAGATTTCTCCACGATCGGGTGAAACTTGGATGCCCACATCTACAACCCACAGGCCAAACACATGAGTTATACGTATGGAGATGGCGAAGACTATTAGCAATCCTATGGAAGAGTGGATTAAGGCAATGGCTGTAGTTTGATATACTACTTCAGTTCAGAGTTGGAATCCAACCCTCCATGTGTGTGCACCAACATTCTGTGTGTACCTCTTTCTTGTTTTTTTAGTTTTAGTTTAATTTTTTGAGAGAAGTTAGTTTTAATATACTCGGGTAAGTCGAATGTGGTATGCAGAAAACTCAAGATATAAGCCATTTGAGCAGAGTTCTTACATCCTTGTACTCCATGCTCTCCTGAATAGCTTGAAATCGTCAACTGCATGATATGACAGATTGAGTAAGCAACCGTGCTGCTAACTTATACACAGATGCATAGGATGAGAGAAAACTTATAGCCCGCTAACATGATGGGAAACGGATTACTGCAGCATGATTGTATCCATTTTCCGGATGATCCAAACAGCAGCCTATACAAAATAGAAGTATAACATTAGAACTTTAGAAGCAGTTACTTGAGATTTTGGGGGGGAAAAGTATTGGTAAGAGAAACTGTAAATGTTAATAACAGTCTGTGTGAAACAAGATAAACAGGCTATATGTCTTCAGCCATAGCAACGTGTACAGCAAATTCCCAATCACAGTAGCAATGTGACAGAATAACCATAAGAATATCATGTTGTCTTACCATAGGTTGCCTGCACAATAAAAGAGCTGCATTGGCTGATCAACTTCTGAAGAGAAGCTAATGCATCCTCCGTTGCCTCTCTGGATGCAGTCTTAAAGAAAGATATCAGCAGCATAAACTCGACACACGTAGTTAAAATCCTGCCACAGGGACCAACCTTTTGTTTTAGTGCAAAATGGACAGTAGCACATCTTTTACATAGCTAAAGAATGGCATCAATTTACGCAAGGACAAGGTAGCTTGAGTTACCTCTCCCCTACGAAAGAGAGGTATAATGTCATCTTCCACCTCGGACTCAAAATCTACAGAAACCGAGCCCTGTAAGTTATCCAAACAGTGACTATCACGGTGCTATGAGCATAGAGAATCAGTATTGTGTAAGAACCGGAAAGAAGATTACATGCTGAGGCGTACATAGGAAACAGGTTTTACGTGCTCATCAAGAATTTTCGAATAGTATGCACTGCTCTGGAACTTTGCAATGTCTTCTTTCTGCTGAAAACGCATGAAGACAGCGTGTGTGAAATTCTCACTGTTGGAGTCCTCTATGCGGCCTGCATGCAATATATCACAAATACCAAATTGAAGTTTATACTTATTTACTGATTCTGAAGTTGAAGTATATATAAGCCTAACCTAATGAGAGTGCGAGTATCCCCCCATCTGGTACTGTGATGTATATAGGTAGTCCAGCATATCTTTTTCTTCAGCGTCTGAGATGTTTGGCTTGGCTCTAAGAAGAATAATGTGCTCCACAATCTTTCTGCAAAGTGTACTCGATCAGCTGTATACTACAGCTCTGCATAGTCCAGGGCATGAGGTGACAGTATGCAGAATTTAGAACACTCATTGTAAATATGATACTTTCAGTATCAATTTCTGCGCAAAAAATTTACAGTTTTGAAGTGATTTTGTAATGCAACACTTAGAAACAACTCACCTTTTCTTCATAAGGCCACCAGAATGTGCACCATTGCTGGATTCAAGCACACCACGAGTGGAAAGAACCATCTTCTTTCCAGTCCCCCGCCATCTGCGATCTACACAAACACAAAGGGACATCAGAATCTGTATTCAACATGTATACACTTCAAAAAGAAGCCCAAAGCTGAGATCGAGAACTCACATCGGTCTAAATTCTGTGCAGATAGTTGATGCAACCTAAAGCAGCTCCCAACAGGTCGCATGGTGTGAGGCACCTGGGCTGATGCTGGCACAGACATCCTGATGATTCAGAGCCTGGAAGCTTTAGCTCTCATTGTTGCCACACTGGTTTTTATGGTTTTGGGTGGAGTTGTGGTATGGTGGTAACCGTGAGCAAAAAAGCAGGATCTTTTGGGTTGGGTGCACATATTGTGGCAGGACATCTTCTGTCCTCACCATCAGTGGGTGGTTGGAGCTAATAGCACTGTCCTTTTCACAGCTCCACAATTTCAGATATTTTTTGTAACAAAGACACTAGATCTCATTCAGAGATACAAACTAGCATAACTGTCAGTGCCACAGAACTGCACCAACATTTTGATCACCACACAGTGCCACAGAATTGCACCAACATCAATTCACATGATCAAAGAAGATTAAATTAAAAGTAGCCTAAATTAGAGTGACATGAGAATTACACCAGTTGACCTTCAAATCATTCGCAAGTTTGATCACAAGGAAAAATGCTACAATTCTAGAACCAAACAAATAAAGATTCTAAAAACTACAAACGCCCCATAATGGACTTGACGGTCTCTAAGATCCTAACATAGTGAAAGAATAAAGAAGAATGTTCGCCCTCCAAACCATCTCTATGGTGACGGTTGCTCCCAGCAAGATTGTTACATGGACTTCCACCAATCACAAGATCAAAGCCACCAATTCTTCTAATATATGTCTCAATCCTCTCAGATGTCAAAGTCTGCACATCATTGATCTCAATCAAAGTACCAGTCTCAAGGCCTGATCCCACCAATTCCTCAGAATCGTCCTATTGACCTCCTCCTTCTCTACTGAAATAACTGCCTTCATGTGTATACCAAGCCTATGGAGAGCCACCTCTCCTCCTCCAATACCAGTGAATAAAGACAACACATTCATGCCTTGTGGGTACATATCCTTGAGGACTGAGAGATGATAAGCAACAGTATCGACTTGAAATGAATTTCCAAGAGATTTATACCTCTGTGTCCTGCTGATACCCCTGGTGTGATCCTTCGGAAAGCCGAGTAGAAACTCCATCTCATCAGGCTCTAGAGGAGCAACATTGTTTTTGCCAATCCAAGCAAGATTCCATTTCCTACACTCATCCAATACAAACTTCTGAACTGTTGGAGAAGGTGGATTTGTACTTTTGTTAAGGGCTGCACGAATCCTCTCTAAGTTCTTTGCACTAGACACACAAGTCTGGATGCAATTGAACTGGCGTCTTGGGTCCCATGATGGCCACCACCTTTTTGGTACGAGGAAATGCTTCAAATATTGTCTTTGGAGGTATGGGGCGAAGGGGTGACCTGCCCTCAAGTGGCAGATTGTGTACATAACCTCTTTTCCTGGCAGCAGCACAGAAGTACTTAGAGTCCACAAACTCTGGCTGAATATCATACAAAGAATCTTGATATGGTATCCCAAACACCTTTTGGAGCAAGAGCAACATTTTCGTAGTAAAAGTATGGTGGACCCATAGCATTTGAAGGCAGATCTCTCTCCAGTGATCTTGTCCACTGGTCTGGCAAGTTAAATCCAACCATTGGATTTGGAAGTGCCATTGGTGCCTCAGTGCTACCATCTAACGGGCCTCTACTTCCCTGTGCTTGACCTCCATATCTCTTTCGCTTTTTTTTTTGCTCCCATCCATGAACCTTCTGTTATTTCTCCCTCCATTGGAATTATCCTAACAAAGGCAGTTCCATTATCAGACCATTGAATTAGAACCAAATATTTTTTAACAGAATTAGAACTAAATATTATCGTAGACTTGTATGGACAGTTCACCTAAGACGAACCTCAAAGTCAGACAAATTGCCAAAGCAGCCATCTCCCGCGGTCTGTGAAGCATAGATTGAATCCACCAGAACAGAAATAGATGCTTCGTGCCCTGAGTAATTTTAAACCATAGAGGACAGTAGATGGCATAAGGTGCATGATCAATGAACAGGGCATTTGGGGCATACTTTGACAAGTTCAAATAAACTCTAAAGAAAAAGTTAAAATGAAACAGGGGCAAGGACAGAATATGAGTGGTAATGAAAGTTGCCTGAAGCGTGCAAAAAACAGTTATATTTGACAGCAAGAATCAACCATTCTAGATTATCTCAGTTCAAGATTGCAGCCAATTTATGAGTTCCAACATACAGCATTTGAGGAAAATTTCAAAAAATCCAGAGATAAACCAATAGAAAGTTTGACATCTAATTAAGCATGGCAATGTTATTATTCAACTGATTTATCCTCTATGAGAGCATATCCTACTTTCAAAGTTGGACGCTTAGTTTATTTTGCTCAGGAATGTAAGGCAAACAGAGGTGCATGGAACAAAGGTTCAGAGAGCACACCGCATCTAGTAATAGCCAGTGCAGCCTCATCTTCAGGAAACCCCATTTTAACTAAGGAATCAATTTTGTCATCCTTCTGTGACATCTCATGTAAGAAATCCTGTGAAGAAAGCACAGGAAAGCACTAAGAATATAGTTGACAAACTACATAAACTAGCATTGCAATTACCATCCAAATGACAAAACAACAATACTTGTAATGTGCTAAAAAATGGGAAGTATCATAACTATGGACAAATTAGGAAAACAATTAGCTTTTTTAGTAGTGAGAAAACAGATGTAATGTGTAAAAAAAAAATGTAAGTCCAGTTGTAATCCACTTCAATCAACTCTCAGCTACATGAAGTCACATGCCAAACAACAGAAAGTACAATGCAACTTAAATGTTAGAGTCGAACAGGAATGTTGTTGCACTACAGAGCCTTCAATTCTCAGAATCTGCAATCGATTTGCACTAGTATAAAAAAGGAAATAGATTATAATCAGTGGCGGAGCCACATTAAAACCACACTGGGAACATTTTTTTAGTCTCTGTGCTCAACTTGCCTCTGTTAGCATACACTACCGCAGCTCTCTTTTCTTTTCTTCTTAAGAATAGTCTATGTTAAGCATGGGTAATAGTAGCTAAACTGAACATGGAAGTAGTAACAAAAGGTTTGGCTAATTGCACGCCCCCCTGGTTTCTGATCACACTCCGCCACTGATTATAACCCATAGGCCATAACTGAAGTTTTTTTCCATGAATTAAAACAGTAGGAGAGTACAGGAAGGAGGGGTTACAGCAAACTTAAGTACAAAGAAATGAATGTCAGATGGTGGCGTCTTGTTCAAGAATGTCACTATCAAAAGACTTGTAATCATACGCATCAGATGAAATGCAATAGTTCCAAGTTTATAATTCACACAACTATGTTGCTTACCCTCTTACCAATACGATTTTCTTACAAAACTAAGGATTTTGGTTTCATGGGAACGTGCTGTTAACAAGAGAGTTGTGTCAATCATACCTCGTCTCCAGAATCATCATCAGAGGAGTTAGCAACCCTGGTGCTTCTTCCACCAGCATCCTCATCATCCCAGTTTATGTCATCATCATCACTATCATCAACAGTTTGGGGGACACAACCAGAAGCAAAGCTGTTATCCACGTTGAGGTCATCGCCTAGTTCCTGCATTTGGCATCAATTGTTAATCCTCTTTCACACCATGCAACAACATCATCAAATAATAACTAACAAAAGCAGGAACACAAATGAATACCTGGTAAGTGAGAAGAAGCTCAATCAATGAATCTGCTCCATTATCCCCTGATGAAAGAAAAGGCAGATGTCAGATAGACTATAAAATCACCTAGAATCTAAGTAAATGAGAAGAAATAGGTTGTTAGCTAAGTACCATTGTCCTTCATGGCCCTCAGAACAAGCTCTCTTGCAAAACCCATGTCCACATACTCCTGAACCAAAGTGGCAGATGGCCCAGCCTTCCCATTGCCATTAGCAACCTTAAAAGCAGCCCCACAAACAAACCAAAACATCAAAATCATAGCCACTAGAAACAAGGTAACAGTATTCATGATTACCAAATATACCAACCCACAACCCCAGCCCGTTTGGCACAAGTGGTTTGAACACCGCATATGTGTGGATCAGATAGCTGGCTTACCCGTGTTGATGGACCTGGATCATCAGTGTTCGCTGCTGACGGACCAGCACCAGCAGCGTTGAAGCTCGCTGCCTCCTCCCCCTTGCCATCACTATCCCAGTCGAAGCTGCCACTGCTATCACTGTCGCTGGCCAAGTCCTGTGACACGAATGAAGAACTAAACATCAGGATCGACCAACAATAGAACCAAACCGCCACCAATCCCGAAAAAATAACCAAAATGCAAGCTCTAGCTTTTTCTCGAACATGCATAGCACAAAACACATTAAGACGAAGAGATTATCCAACAGGAAATAGAACATGAGCACGAGTAATCCAAGGATTACTCATGCTAAACGGCCCAGGGGCAACTCGAGGTTGTAGATTACAGAAGTACTAATTTAAAATGCAAGCTGTAGCTCAATCCAGTGCCCCCAACATTGAGCAGCCGAAAGGAACAAGACCGGATATGTGAACTACCGCACCGCAATAACCTGGCACATCACAGACCCAATCAAACGCGCGGAATCACCGCAGAATTCATGGCGCGAGAGATCAACTCTTCACCATACATGGAAGGGGACAGACAGAGCAGAGGAAAGCAGGGGAGATAAAGGAAAATCTTACCGCCATTCCGTAACCTTGGTGAAGGGGCTCCGGGGGCTACCTCTCCCTCGATCCCTCTCGTTTTCCTCGGCCCCGGCGCGGCCAGAAGCCAGAAGAAGGACCCGGGGGCACCGAACGGAGTGGCCCGGCGCAGCCTCTCTCCGCCCCCCACCTCTGCTGCCTCTCCTTCCTCTCCTCTCCCCTCCCGTCGCCGTCGTACCCTACGCGCTGCGAGTTGGGAGGCGGTGGCAGAGATAGGAGGAGGAGGAGGAGGAGCAGGAGGCCGCGGCGACGACAGGGCAGGCGGCGGCTCTGCCTGCCTCGGCCCCGTCTCTGCTTTGGCCGCTGCCCCGCTCCCTTCCTTTAGACGAGTCCGGGGAGACGGCGAATCTCAACGAGAAACTCACGCGCGGCGCCCGCCAAACAGCACGGCCAATGGGCACATCGATGGTGGTACACCACTGACATGTGGGGACTGCCTCATGTGACCAGGGTTGTCAGCGAGAGGGTGCGGCACTGTCCCCGGTAGGACGGTACGAGTAGGCGGTCAAAGATCCCGTGTGGCGGCTGATTAGTGATCACCCGTGTGGGGGCATTTCCCGATGATAACAGAAACATCTGCAGAATTGCAGGGTGTGGGGTCTGAGGTTCCATTTCGAATTTTGGCGAGGCACACAAGTGGATGCAGAGTCAGCCGCCACAGCTCACATCTCAAAGCAAAGGGAGAGAGAGAAGCGGTTTTACGTGGTGGTGACATGACACCGTCCCTCCACCACGCCAGCCTTTTAACGTATCAGTATCAATTTGCCACGCATTACTTGGCGCTGACTTTTTTGACGATTCTCTATAATTTTATATAAAGATGTAATTTAGTTATTTATGACACCATAGTTGTCACACAAATAGGTAAAGGTCACAACAAATTTTAACCGCTTTATATCAATTTTTTATAATAAGTTATTAAATTGTTTATTATATTAAATAACATCACAATTAGATAACGTTTGCGATAAGGGTTTTGGTCAAACATTAAAAAATATAAATAAATTATGAATAACTTTTAAAGCGTTGAGTTTAAAAATATGAAAATCATATCAATAGGTTTGTCTTAAAAATCACTTTCATAAAAATAACTTATAAACTTGACCATTTAGGTAAGAAATCTCAAAATTAAAATCTAGGCCTAAGTCGCGGAACCATAGTTTTATGCCCCTCGCGGCAACTATGCCCAGAGCGTCCTTTTTTTCTTGATGTGGTGGTGGCCACCTCGCTCTTACGAGCCATCGGCCGTAGTCTCCGGTCCGAGAAGGGCTACGGGTGAGCGAGGGAGGTGAAGGCAAGTCTGCCGACGACTCGCGTTAGGCCCAAGCTAGGTAGAGACAAAGGTGGGGCGGAGCTTGAGCAGGTGGAGAGGCGGCCGAGAGAGGCATGATTTTCGCCGCCGCTAATTGTTGATTCCATTGTCAAGTTGACACAGGTCGGGGAGAGAATCACAAAGAAAATAACTTGATCTAGAATCATAGCTTTTAGCATGTTTATTTGTGATCACAAACACATGTCGTTGTTGGATGGGCTTCGCTTAGTGGATTACCGCCCTCGCTTCATGTATCCAACACTTCTTTTCGCTTTAATGAAAATGCGCTTTGACGTAATCTCGAAAGAAAAAAAGAGGAGGGAAACAACCCCAAATAGGGAAAAGATCAAAAGTTCACAATGGTGGTGGTGAACAAGCTCACCGAGGCGACCAATTTTTCTCAAAATGTAATGCGACTCAATTACATGTTGAAGGTCACAACATGTCTCATCTCATTGATAATTATAAAGTATATGTTGTACTCCAACCATTCTAAATTATAAGACGTTTGAATTTTTGACTTAAAGTTTGACCACTGCCTTATTCAAAAAAATTTATAGTCATAGACAAATTTAAGCCATTCTTGAAGAATATTTACTAATAAAAAGCAAACCACAATAAAAGATGTGATATTTTACACCATTTTTGTCTTATGGTTTGAGATGCGATTTTTTTATTAAGTTTCAAAATGTGTTTAGATTTGCCTCTAGAACGTTAGATCCGGATTTGATCGTTGAATTTAATATAAGGTCTATTCATATAGAATATTAGCTTCGAGAAAAGCCACCGAATTTTGTATCTTTTATTTTAGAATTTTTCATATGCAAACTGAAGATATACTCCCTGAGTTTTATATGATCCTTCCTTTCTTTAGAAAAAAACTAGAATAAAACAACACTAGGAATATAAATTCCGTTCGCGGGTGAAATGCTTGATACGGAAATGTTAACAAGGCCGGCCATTCGTACGCATACTGCTGTACTGTCAGCGAGAAGACAGAGAAGCATATTCGTGTGCTGGAGATTGACAGCCTCAGACCACTTTACATGGCTTATACTCCGTACTCCGTATTAGTATGTGTAAAATCAACTTTATCGTTGTCAAAGTAAAAAAAAAAAGTTATCGTCGTCAATCGTTCGTGTGATTTATTTTCATGCGAAAGATATTAATGATTTGTTAAGGTTCGGGAATCCAATTTCCCTTTCACGTATATGGACTTATGGACTTAGGAAGGCACACGAGTGAACACACAGTTGCAGTCGCAGCATTCGTCTTAATGCAATGGAAGTGGAGGGAGACATAAAGTGGGAGGAGAGAGAAAAGCTGTCTTCGATGCAAGTTGGAGGAGGGAGAAAAGTGAAAAGAAGAGAGAAAATCGTCCCAGAAGACGAAGAAAAGAGTTTAATATATAAACACGCACTACGACGCTGACAAATTTTGATAAATCGTACTAAAATATTCTCTCCATTCCAAACTATAAATATTTTAATTAACTAATATTATTAGTTAGATCTTTAAATACATTTTTATAATAAACTTATTATACATCGATGAATTAATTATGTTATCTCTTATATAAACCATTTTATGTATCATCATAGCTGTCACACGCTAATGCATGCCAGCTTTTTAACATGTTATACAGTTTTCATTTAGAGGTGCTATTAAATTTGTTTTTGAGTGGGAGTTATTAAATTATTTATTACAAGAATAAAAAAATGAGAACGTTTTGATACGTGTATAATTAACTTTAGGTTGTCTTTGGCGTAACTTATTTTCATTTTTTATTGCTGATTTACTAATACTCCTATCCACGAATATCTATCCGATGTTAATCTCTTTTCAAAACTTATAAACTCTTTTTTTAAAAAAATGGCACGGCTAATTCAAAAATATTTAAATATTTTGAAAAACAAAAGTATCTCGGTGATTCGAAAGTTGTATCGGCCACAAGGTGTGCATGAGGCTGCGAGCTATGTGTTCATGGTTGCAGCCACGGACGGCAAAGTGTTGATTCTTCGTTCTTGTATCTAGTGCGAAATCAGAACTTAGACGGCTAGGACCTATGAGTAAACTTGCGTTCTGTAGTGAAATCTACCACGGATAGAGAACTCAATTCGAATTTCAGTGAAAATCGAATTTCTCGGCGCCGAGTGCAGGTGCGGTTCTGTATCAAACAGTAGTACTACTTTTTTTAGTGTTGGATAGGCTGCTCTAGAATTGTATTTTTCTGAATGGAGGAGAATATACTAGTACCAGTAGCATTTATGTGGTGGAGATTAAACCAACCCACCAACCAACCACATGGCAGGCTTGGTAGTTGTGCCAGTCTTTCACTACTCTCACATGCTTTTATTTAATTGTGTGGGTAGCTTTTAAGGGTCTGTTTGGTGCAGCTCCGAGCGGCTCCCGCTTCTCCTCACGATTCAATGTAGCTATATTGTAGCCGACACTAATAGCAGGAACTGTTTCTCTCTCGTTTTCCCTCGGTCATTGACAGCACGGAGCCAGAGAAGCTCGGCTAGTGGTGGCTCCTCGGCCCTCGCCCGTGCGCAATAGTCGCTGCCAGTGCAGTGCCGAGCTAGAGCCGGGCAGGAGCCCTCCCAAACGAGCCCTACCTATTTTGACATGGCTTCACTACTCTCACATGCTTTTGTCTACTTGTGTGGGTGGCTTTTTAACCATTTTGACATGGCTTTATTTGCTCCCTCATTTTCTATGTAATTCTATGTTTTAGACAAAATAATCAATAATAGATGTAGAATTATAGAAATACCCCCACAAACAAGTCGATGAGAAGTTTGTGTGGGTAGCTTTATTTGATCCATTGACTCAAGTTCTCATATCTCGAGAGCTCTTGACCATGTAAAGTGAGCAAATCTTGCCTACACAATAACACTTTGTTGTTAAGTAATATATGTTTGTTATGAAAAGAACATGCATGGACCCAAGGAACTTTTCGAAACAGAAAGTATGTAATTCTATGTTTTGGACAATTCAATTTTACATGGGTCTCACATGCCCCAACAATCCTTTTTTTTTTTTACAAATTTTAAACATCAAGATCGCGATCTTTTCGAAACGGAATGTATGTAATTCTATATTTTAGATAAGTCAAACTTTTCTAGGTTTGTTTAGGTTTTTCTAAAAGATATTATCAATTGTTTATGTCGACAATTAGATTTATGTAAAAGTATATTTCATAATCAGTACGTCTAACAATATTTATTCGATAGCTTTTGCATCTTTTATAGATTTAGTCAAACCTGTAATTGTAATTATATGACACTTCGAAAAGTTAGAATTATATTTCTTTTGAGGAAGACGTAGTGGGAGATATTATTATAATGTTTGTTTATTTTTTTCTATTCGTAAAATTTGATGTTTTGATATGTGTTTAATCAACTCCGCTATTGTTTAATCATTCATGTGATTCATTTCACCGGGAAAGATTATGATTTGTTTAGGTCGGTTTGAAGGTGAGTTTCATGAGAGCTTCAAGGCATAAAATAAGCTGACATGGTACTGAATAAAGAGAGATAAATACACCGAACTTGCAAATGTGTCATATATAGTACTCCCTCCATCCCAAATTATAAAAGTTTTGACTTTTTTTCCAAGTTTGACCATTCGTCTTATTCAAAAAATTTACGTAAATATTGTCAATTCAAGTCATTCTTTAATAACTTATACTAATAAAGAAAGCCACGGCAAAAAAAGTGATATTTTGCACAAATTTTTGAATAAGACGAGTGGTCAAACTTTTATTGTCAAAAAGTCAAACGACTTATAATTTGGGATGGAGGGAGTAGTACATATAAACTTGAAAATGCATTTTTCTTTATCTCTAAACTTGTTAAGTGACCCCGTCAGCCACAATGATTTTTTATGGTTTAGTAACATGACGTATATTTTTCATTTAAACCCCACATTTATTTGCGTCTAAAAAATACTGTAGACCCTTACTCATGGCAGGAGCTGCTCTGCTCCATCTGCCGTGCAGGCGCTCTCTGGTTGCTCCAAACTCTTCACCTCCAGCTCGTCCGTAGTCGCCGTGTAGAGGAGATCGAGCCGTGAGAGCGACCAGGCGGTCTCGTCTGCCGTCCCAGACGCTAGCTGCTCTCGTTGGATGCATGCATGTGCCTGCAGCAGGGTGCCGTGCTTGCGTACAGTAAAGCTCCCTAGCTTGCTCAGATTCGTCGTGACCGATCGATCCATCTCCCTCAAAATCCGATCCTTGCACTCACGATCCACCATTGGCAAAGGTCCCTGCTCGCTCTTCGACGTGGTCTCGTGAGAAATCATCTACCGGGGACGCAGACGAGCCATTGCCATCGTCGCCGCCTGCCTGCCATGTCCGCCGATCCGAGCTCCGTCATGGCGATTTCATCCTCCCTTACTTTAATCTTGACTTTCATCTCGTTTTGGGTCCACATTAATGTTGTGCACAAAACCGTTGTCAAGGTTTTGAGGGCGGTGGAGCCATTTGACAGGAAGGCCTACGATGATGTTGTTCGCCGTTGGCTGTACGTCATCACTGTTCAATGGACGGTGCTGGTGTGCTTTGAGGTCCGGACACGCATCGACAATGTGTGTGTGTGCGCGCGCGCTTAGGCTTAGGCTCTGCCACGTGCCGTCGTCGTTCCCGACCATGAGCACCCAGCTCTCGCCGCCGAACATCCCGGCCTCGACGCGCACCGGATCGGAGCACACCTCCATCTCTTCTTCGTTCGTGCATTGCTATCTCCTCGACCACCAAGTGAACCCTTCTGTCGACTGTCGCGCACCCACTCAGGTTCAGGCTTCACCTGTCAAGCGCGTTGTTCCCATGCTTCATCGTGACATATAGCTCAGCGGCCGGCATATGCACACTCTATGCGTGCCGCCCACCGCTGCAGCCGGTCGCCAAGCTTGCATGATCGCGGTAGCACTCGTCGGTTGCCACCACCGCCTGCGCTTCCTGGCCGGCCTGTCACGACGATCACATCTCCAAGTTCACGTCGCCGTTCTGATCGATCGAGCACGGGAATTCAAGGGCGCAGAACCTGGCATTCCCGCACGCATGCCGCTGCGCCTGCGTGCGTGCTCACAGCCTCGCACACGGACAAAGGATCATATCCACCCGGCAATACATTCCACGCACACATACGGTCGTGGAATTTAGTGCTCCACACAGACATGCACACACCAGTAACTGCAGGTAGATTAATGGTAAATATCGATCTCATCCCATGCAGATGCAGATCGACCCGGCTAACTTAGTGCTTATATTACAAGAAGGGTCTACGTCCACGGCCTAATATGTTCCCACAGATGGCACGGCCAAGAGTCTACTTAACTAATTACTAGCTCTGAAGATCGATCCTCCCAAGAACGACGACGCCGGTGGCCGGCCGGCCGGAGTCAGATCGAATAGCTAGACCAGCTCTTGTCCGGCGCCCTGCTCGCCCAGCTTGCGACGACGAGGGCGAGGGCAGCAGCAGAGGAGGAGTCCACCGAGGGCGAGCAGATCAATGATGAGGCCAACGGAGGCGAGCACGACGTCGACGTAGAAGTAGGTGTCGTCCTCGGGGTGGGCGGCGACGCCGATGCTGCCCGAGGCAACCTCCATGCAGTGGACGCCCGCCGAGGCCAGCAGCGCCACCCAGGCCAGGGCGTCGACGGCGGCGCCGGCCCAGCGGCCGCCGCAGCCGCAGGCGCAGGCGCACCTCAGCCCAATGTGCAGCGCGGCGCTGAGCTCCGCGACCGTGGCGCACGACATCCCTCCGAAGAGCAGGGCGCTCAGCTCCGCGGCTGCCGAGTCGGTCAGCGCCAAGCACCGGAACACCCATGTGGGACTGCAGGCATGCGCGCACCGCAGCAGCTTAATTTGCATGCACGCGCGCTATACGAACTTATGCGTCGATGATGATATATACCTTGGCGCAGGGGGTGTGATGTGCGATGAGTCCGACGACGGCGAAGACGAGGACGTTGAGCAGAGCCCACCAGCAGACGGTGAGCAGGATACACCGCCTGTTGCGGTTCGCCGCCGGCGGATGCTGGGCGATCTCCATCTCCATCGGAGGTGATCGATCGAGCAACAAGCAAGAATCGACGACGATGACCACCTGCTGAGGAGATAGATGCTGCCAGCCCGGCCGATCGATCGAGCGCCGGATCGGAGGCCCGGAAGAGAGAATACGCGTACGGTGATGAGAGGCGTACGCGTGCTTCTGATCGGAGGGTTTTTAGTATCGATGCTCTGCTCACCGTGTGGCCAGCCAGTCTAATAACGAAGAGTGGGCGGCCGGCGCGGCGCGGCGCGTACGCGTGAACGTTCACAGCCTATATAGGAGTATGCAACCACACCTGCAGCTGCTTGAAGCACTAGGTATGGCCTATGAGCTGGCATTGCACTTTGAGTGCTCGACCATCAGACACCAACCATGCATCGATCAGCCACCATGTGCATCGCCAAAATTTGGAAACTAGGCCTTGTTTAGATGGCTAAAAATTGTAACTCTGACACTGTTCCAACTCCTGTAGCACTTCTATTTGTTTGTGGTAAATATTATCCAATTATGAACTAACTAGGCTCAAAAAAATTCGCCTCGTGATGTACAACAGAACCGTGGCGATTAGTTACTTTTTTTACCTACATTTCACACTCCAAACATATATGTGTTTTTTAATTGTATTTAATGTGATGTGATGGGAGAGAGTGGAAAAACTTGAAAGTTTTTGTTAGAAGTTTTAACAATCTAAACAAGGCAAGCATACTATCTCGATAGACCTGTCACTGTCACTGTCACTGTCCCATCTCCCTGCGGAAACCAACAAGCTACTATTAACCTTTTCCTTTGCACGGCACGGGAGATCGATCCGGGTCTACACGGCTGCAGCTGCTAATTGATTGATGCGCGTCGTCGATCCAACACAAATATTGACGTCTCTTGCGCTACCTGCTGCTCAGTGGCGGAGCCAGGATTTCACGGCCGGGTATTCCACGTATGAAAAATTTCCAATGCATATATACAATAGCAATAAGGGGCAAAACCAAGATGCAATCAGGAATTCAGTTTTCCTATCGCATGACTGAAATCCTGACACCACTCCGCACCCTAGTTTTTTGAACCGGGACCGGGGATCGAACCGGTAAGGCCGTCGGTTCAATGGTTCATTGGTCCAACCGTTTAGAACTGTTTGAACCGCCGGGTCCGATAAAAATGGACCGTTTTTATCAAAACCGGTCACAAATTTTTGAACCGTATATATATATATCATTTAATTAATATTTGACATTAAAATTTGGAAAAATCCAACAACACAATTTACCTGTACTACCTCACGGGCTCACACAACATAATATGTAGGTGCTCTAGAGTTATTTTAGTGGATATGTTAAAAAAATATGTATAAATAAATATGGAGCACTTACAAATTAATTGGAACAAAAATGACTAGAATAGTAATTCAAATATTCACCGCTGAAAAACAATCTTGAATGCTAAAATAGATTACACTATTGGGCGTAAGAACTCGTTGAGATATTAAAAGATATATCTTATTTGTCTCATTTGAAGCTATTTGAAAAAGTTATCAAACTTCAAAATTTATCAAACCATCGCCAAATCAAGAGGCGAGATGAACTGGAGCAAGGGAACCAAATGCCCCCATGGGAGCTTGCCCGCTTTGCTCCGACGAGGCGAGGCAAGCGTGCGGGCGGGCGAGCTACGGGTAAGAGATCCAAGCGCCTTCATCTCCTCCCCATCCGTCGCCGCAGAAAGCTTGGGTCGCCCGCTGCCGCTCGCTGGCCTAGAGCGATGGAGCCGCGCGTTGACGCGCGTTAGCGCCGCCGCTTCCCGCGCCCCTTCGCCACGCGGAGCTAGGGAAGAGAGGGAGGGAGGTTTGCTCGCCCGCGACGACCGCGCGCCGGCCGCCATGCTTCGCCTGATGCGTCGAAGCCTCGTGAGATTGGTGCGAGTGCGATGCGAGGCGGAAGTTAACGTGAAGCGATGCGATCGACGTTGCGACACTGTTTTTCTTTGGTGGGCTCTTTGGGCGCCGCTTTCTATTGGGCTTTCTAATTTCTATTGGGCTGCCAAATAAACACCCGCTCACCAGCAGCTTTCTTATTTCTATTGGTGCGAGATGCAAGCAGAAGCCAGGAAACGGAGCTTATAGCCTTATACGTATACATGTAATACAATATGTATTTGTGTTTGATTCAAAATCTTGGGTATTCCATGGAATACACAGGAATACCCCTAGCGACGCCCATGCTGCTGCTGCTCCTTCAAGACTTGCACTGCTAGATCGACACGCGTACGCACGTATTCACATCTCTTCTTTACAGTAATGCAGGTTAGCCCGTGCATGCTTGGTGTTGCAGAGAACAAGGCAAAAAAATACCGTGTGCGTTTACCTTTTTATTTTGTTTTTTTGTTGTTGTTGTCATAAGCATATTTACCTTTTTTTCATCTTTTTCTCTATTAGTATCGTAGCCGTATGCGTTACTACGGGTAACTAAATGTATATACTTAAATTACACGGATCGCATTGATAAGATAACAATGTTGTGATATTAAATATCACGCTACTACGGGTAACTAAATGTATATACTTAAAATCACAATAGATTGCACAATAAGATAACAATGTTATGATATTAAATATCATTATTAGATCGAGTGGCATCTAATCCAAAAAGCAAAATATGTGAAATTAAGACAGACAATGAAAGCGCGGTGTTGCATGATCATACTCGTGTATGAGAAATTGTTAACATAGCCTTGCTGGGTCTCTCAAGGAACAGATTGATTTTTCACAGCATTTTTTTGTAACATCGACAGTTGGAAAGCTTGTTTTAAGGAGGAAGTTGGCCTCACTTGTATCAAGGTCAAACCGAACCTTCCTGGCTGCACCTGTGTCAAGCACGTTGTTCATCGTGATTCGTGACATATATAGCTCAGCGGCACGCTCCTGAACCTGCTCAGCTCCATGCGTGCCGCCCACCGCTGCTGCAGCCGGTCGTGTCGCTCGCCAAGCCCATTCGTCGATCGGTCAAACACCAACGCGCCTGCTTGCGCTTTCTTGCCGGCCTGTCACGACGAAGACGATCACCAGCTCGGCCCAGTGGCTCCCCTCCCGCCTCCCTCCCCCCTCTCTCGCCACCAGGCCGACCCAATTCCAGCACCAACCCATTCCCACCCTGAGACCTCTCTGCTCTCCTCGTTCCTCTTTCCCTTCAACCCTACACTAGAGGCGCGGCGGATTGCTGCGGCGGGCGGGCGGAAGGCGGATTGCGGTGCGGGCGGCAGCCCCTGTTGCGGCCAGCCGGTCACTGGCGGCGTCTGCAGCTCGGCGCGTCGGCGTCGCGGCCTCTCCCTTGGGCGCCGCCGCCGGTATCTTGGCAAGGGCGCATCGGCGTCCTGCGCCGCGGCCAGGAGGCAGGAGCTAGGCGGCCAGCGGCGCACGGCCGCACGAGCACAGAGCACTGGCGCATGCGCAAGGAGCAGGACTGCAGGCCAATCCGGGCCAAGTGCCCCCAAGTGGCCAACTGCATTGAGATTAACAGCCAAGGTCAAAGGTGAGCACGTTTGTCATTTGATCAACCAGCTACTAATGATTAGAGCCATGGAGGAACATATACTACTGATTACAGCTATTTTGTATACTTCAATTTTAATAATCTTCCTTTGTTTGATACGGCAGTCGGCGTTTCCCCGTTGGTTTTCTTTGCAGTCGACATGTAGTTCCTTTCCCTGTAATCCTCCTTCCACTCCGAGTCCTGGTCGGCTCCGACAGCGCGATTCCTTCCTCCTGGCGCTGCATATAGATCCGTGGACAGAGCAAACGTCCATCGTCTGTCCTTACGGGCTACTGGCGCTGCAGCGGCGCCTCTCATGGCGCAGGGCGACCATCACCGGAAAATCCTTGCCCCGAGTAAGCCTACTTCTCCCCCTCTGTTGCTTCATGCAATACGTGATTAGTCGATGACCATGACCATGCCTGTTGGGCTGCAGATGGATGGGTTGCTTCAGCGAATAAGAGAAAAAGGTTCGCCCTGTCTAAAAGAAAACAGTGATGGTGATTCTCAAGCTGGCGAAACAACAATGGGATGCTCACTCCCGTACCTTCCAGAGGTATGTGCCACACGATTTTGCTCATGGGTGGATTATCTTGCAGGCATGATATGCGCTTGTTAACTCAAATTCTTTGGACTATGTGAGCTAAATAGTATCTGTAAACAGACAACAGATCTTTACTCTCCTAAAAAAAATCAGTAGATTTCCTGTCTATCGTAAATCTAGATCACCTGCCAGGCTGCCATCTTGATGTATGGTTCCTATAGTTATTTTAGTTTCTCTTAAATTAGCATAGACTTCTATTGAATTCTTTGCTCCTTTAACCTATTTATAACATGCAATTGGCTATTTGCATATGATGTTGTGCATTTTGGTTGGCACAATTGCACAACAAACAATATCATTGTCTACTCAGCTCTCTAATACCCTCAGTTAGGTAAAACTTTTTGGATTCAATGCTCAATGTACATACCAAGGTTACATTCAGTTTCACTATCTACCTAAGCAATGCAGCAAGTCTTGTGTGAATCTTGTCAAGTTCTATCCAGGGTAGAATGCTACTCAATGTAGTTCCACTGTTTTTCTCTCTGTTTTAAGTAACAATTTAGTTTGACAATCCCAGTGTTAATATTCGGTTCCCATGCTTGCCCATGCAGAATATCTGGCATCATGTCCATTCTCTAATGCCACTGCGTGATGCTGCTCGTGCTGCTTGCCTATCGCATGCATTTCTACGATCCTGGAGGTGTTATCCCAACCTCACCTTCAATGAGGATGCACTTTAGGCCTGAAGGATGTAGGTACAGTGGTCATTTCAAAGATGCAGTTGACTGTATTATGAGAAATCACTCAGGCATTGGTTTGAAGATATTGGAGCTCCGACCATTTTGTATCGCTTATCACAATCTTAAAAGGTGGCTTCGGGGCTGCTGTTAAACCAGGGATTGAAGAACTCAACCTTACGATCTGGCATCCATTAAAAGAGAACTACAAGTTTCCCAGGTCGCTTTTTTCGGATGGGGTTAGGAACTCACTTCGGTGTCTTAAACTTGGTCGTTGTACCTTCCAACCCACAGCTGAACTCGGCCCCTTTCTAAACCTAACAAGTCTACGCCTTTCACATGTGCGGATTACGGACTATGAGTTACAGGGTCTTCTTTCGAATTCTCTTGCTTTAGTGAAGTTGGAACTGATTGGGTGCAAGGGAATAATTTGCCTGAGGATACCTTGTGAGCTTCAGCACTTCAGCTGCCTGAGGACTTCTGGATGGATGAGCCTGAAATTGATAGAGTGCAAAGCTCCAAATCTCCACTTTAGTCTTTTGGGAAAACCAAAACTATTGCTTGGAGAAGCTTTGCAAATGAAGACATTACGCATGTCACGTTCAGATGTTATCTCTTATGCTCGTATTGAGCTGCCATCCATTATGCCAAATCTTGATACTCTTTACTTATGTTCTAGTGACGAGGTAATCTAAAAATTTTTGTGGTAGATGATTAGCAGTATGTGCACATCTGAGTAGTCATAGCTTGTGAATAATAATTTTAATATGACATGTGGCGTATTTGTTTATGCAGGTGGTAGATACACCAATGCTGCCTACCAGATTCCTCTGCCTCAAGCACCTGACCATTTATCTGATATCACGATCCTCATCTTATGACTATTTTTCTCTCTGGTTTCTTTCCTTGAAGCATCTCCTTCCTTGGAGACTTGGAGCTTGGATGTAAGATGTTTTTTCATTCTATCCTGCAAAGATGACTAATCGATCTATTGACTCAAGTAATTATGTTTTTTTTTTTTTCTTTATAGGTGTTGAAGAAACCTATGGATAATGAA
>JADLZK010004033.1:0-105256 GCA_015847255.1 Hyparrhenia diplandra | reverse complement strand
AGAGTCCGCGTCACGTGATATAGTGAAAGACAAAAAGAAAAAGAAAACGGAAAAGAAATAAAACAAAAAAATCTCCGCGACTTAGAATTGGGGGTAATTTTTTTTTTCGAAAGCGTACCATTGGCACATATTCTATTAAGGGAAATTAGAGTTTTTACATCGTCGCACACATTAACCAAAAGAATTGGTCGAAGCGTGCGAAAACACACATGAAGCGAAGCACCGGCTTCAACGGTGGCGCGATACGGATGTACTAAAAAGTAAACTAGTGCGCGACGAAGGTGGGTGACGGGCGTGACGCGCGTCTATGGCTCCAGATCGGGATCTCTCCGGCGGTGCCTCCAACGCACCCGCCCGCCGCGATAGGGAAGATCTCGGCGCCCGGCCGCGCGGTTTCACGGGAGGCCGGGCGTCGCCCGGTCTGCCCGGAACTTGCTCTTTAGCTCGGGACTGAGTGTGCATGACGCGTGTCGAGCGGGCGTCCCTCAAGCTTGCTAGCGGCGGCGGCCGCGCCTTCGCGCCTGGATGCGGATCACGCTTCTCATGCTTCCCCGCGTCGAGCACGCCGCCGCCCACTCCTCATCGGTGATCCCGGGCGAGCGGAGGGTGGGTCGACGCGAGGATGGGGAGGCAGCGGGCGGCCCGATCGACTCGGTGAAGTCCCCGACGAAGCGGCGGTATGGGCGCGCCCGCGGCCACCACAGAGGGCTTCCGGTGTCGACGGTCACCGTGGAGGCCTGGGGGGAGGCGGGTTGCCCTTGGGGTGCTTGTCGGACCCGCATGCATCCGCCCGACCGCGGCGCCCCCGGCGGAGGAAGGATTTTCGCGCCGCGTTCTCCGCTGGAGGACGGCGCGGCATCCTGGCGAACTATGGAACCTCGCGGCAATCGGGGTCGGGGTGAAACGCGTGCCCGGTCACCGGCCCACTTGTTGGATCGGACCCGGGCGCCACTTCGATCCGATGCCGTCGCGGAAGGCGGACTTAGCGGCGAGCGATCGCGCGGCGCTGTACCGATCATCGTCGGCGACCCGTGTCCCTCCGCTGCGGCGTGGGGCCGCGGTCGACCGCTAGGGTCGGCGTCGGCGGCGAATGACCTCCGGAGCACTTCGCGCGGCGCGTGAACGGGCGTGTCGGCGAAGAGGTGTACCGTAGTTGGTGGGCGCCGGACCCCTCCGCCCTCCGCGGAAGGCGATCTGCAGGAACCCGGCACCACGGACGCCGAGGGTCGGGCCGGGCGTCGGCGTCGGCGAGAGACGCATGAGGGTCCGCCACCACCCCGGGTCCTCCGCCCTCGCCCCTGCGGCGAGCGCGACCATGCGCGAGGCGAAGATGGCTCGACCCAGCGCGGGGCGAAGATCGGCTTCGGCTTGCACCGGCAAAGGTGGCGGGAGGGTGTATGACCGCGCGGCGAGGGAAGTGCGAGCTTCGTCAAGCATCGTCCACCCGGCGAGGGGGACAAACAGGCCACGCAGCGGCTCAGCCCGGGCGGATCCGAGCGGCGGTGGCCGCGTGGCCCGACCGCCGACGCGATCGGCGCCTCACCGGCGTCGCTTGTGGCCCTCTGCAAGACGCCCTAGGCCTCCCACGACGGTGGTACCCTCGCGCGGCGTGGTCGACGTCGAGGTGCCCCCACGGCGCCGTAGTCGGCGGCGAGGGAAGCGGGCAAAGAATCTCGCCCCACGCGGATCGAGCATCGGTGGCCGCGGCGCATCGAATCCCCGCCGGCCGTCGGCGGCGATCGCCGGCGCCAGCGCGCCGGCACGTCACGCCGACGCCTCGCCGTCTTTGCGGGCGGCGGTGTGAAATCGCGATAACCCCCTCGCCCGTCGTCGTCGTGCCGGGCGGGAGCGGCAACGCGTGGCGGGGAGGTGCATTGGGCGGCGATGTGTCCCCCGCCAAAGCGGTTGAAGCATAGGCCGACAAGCGGCTTCGGCACCGGCCGCCGACGGCCAGGGTCGCGAGCCAGCAACGCCCCCGCCCCGATGGTATACCACAAGTGTGAAGCCCTCGGTCGACCGAAGAGGCAGCCTTGGGGCGTTGTGTCAGCGGGAGGAGGACTATCGCGATCCCGCCGGGATCCGCTATCGGCCGCGGACCAAAGCGATACGCGGTACTCGCCCTGCGGCGGCTGCCGCAGCCCCGACGTTCCGGCCCCGACGACGGCGGGTGGGCGCCTCGAGCACCCACGACACCCTCCGCGAAGGGCCACCATGACGAGGCCGCGGGGCGCACAAGGGCGGGGCGGGGAGCGGTGGCACGCCCGTGGCGTGTGCAATCTACCTCCAGCTCAGCTCCTCCCCATCCTCGTCGTCCCGGAGGCCTCGCACCCGGCGCGGTGCCGACTTCTTGGGAAGGAGGGAAGAAGGTCGACCCCGGTCAAGCGTCGTCGTCGGAGTCTTCGCCGAGGTCGACGGTACGGCATGGGAATCCACCTCAAGCCCCGGCGTTGAGGGGGGCGGCCGAGGTAGCGGCGGCGAGTCGGGCGGGCGGTCGCGACCGCACCACCTCGCATCTACCCACGGGAACCAAAAAAAGCGAGTCTGGGTGGAATGGAGCGGCATCGGTGACAAGGAGGTCCTTCCGGCGGGTTGAGGATCGGCGGCCGGCCGCCGGGTCCCCACGCCGCGGCAGCATCCACATCTCGTTGTCACTCTCTCCGGGGCGCCTCAACACCGCACAAGACGGCGGGCGCCAGGCGTTGAAGGAGATCGAGGCGGGCCCTAGAGCCCTCTCGGCGCTGCAGCTGCACGGCGGCCAAGGGCGCGGCGGCCGGGAGTTCGCAAAGAAGGCCCTCGGCGTGTATCGCATCGCGCGCGCCGCGTTCGCGGCGCGGTGACGATGAGCGTCGTACCGGCGCCCGACCGACCCGCGCGTGGTGGCGCAAGATGAGGTGCCGTGTCTTCGTGCCTGTGTCCCCGCGTCTTCGATCTCCACGAGCTTTGGGGGTCTGTCCCCAAGAAGACCATCGGCGAGTAGAGCAAGGTTTGAGGAGCTTGGATCCGGTGGCTGTTGGTGGGATGGAGCCGGGTGAGGGGTGGATCCGGGCGATGAAGGTGCCGGCGGGGTGGGGACGACGGAAGCGAGGAGCGGGTCGGGGGCTCGGGGTCGTGGTCACGCATAGCAAGTTCGTACACCGCGGCTATGACACCTCATCCGAATTGGGGTAATTTGCCTACAGCAAATGCGGCACGAGGCGGTGAGGCGCGATGGCGAGAGAACACTGTGTTCGCCTCTAGCCACAACTGTGACCTCTAAGTAGGCATTTGGATGGTAAAAAAAAGTTTGGAAAAAGGTTATGGACTAGGAAATATAAATTGGGAAGGTAACTGTGACCTCTAAGGTGGCATTTGGATGGTAAAAAAAGTTTGGGAAAAGGTTATGGACTAGGAAATATAAATTGGGAAGGGTCTACTTGGTTGGATAGGAAACTTCCAACCGGGCTCCACGAAGCTATCTTTGTATTGTTTGATTGCTTGTTCGTAGTCACAAGCCACTCTCAAGGGAGCCACTTATGCCACTCTAGCAAGGCTCTAGAAAAGCTTTTCAAAAAATGCAGGCTTTCATCGTTTTCTGGGAGTGGCTTAGCTCCGTTCCTGGTTCTCCTCATCTCCCGTGCTCACCCTCACCTGTGATTTTCAGGAGCCTAAGCCCTTCACCACGACGCCTCCATACGCGCCACCTCCGTTCACGGCGGCCTCGATGATGGAGACTACGAGCGAACCGATGGTCCACAGCGCGGCGGAGATGGAGACGGGTAGGCTGAGACCTGAGAGGGCCACAGGCGAGCATGAGCACCCACGCAAGGCGGTCCTACCATGGTCAGCTTGGAGGCCACCACGACAACCTCGCTTCTCCGCACAGTCGAGTGCCGCCATACTCTCGGTGAAGACGAAATGGGCTCTTGTTCACCTCCACCGGCGTCGTTGGAGAAGAGCTTGAAATACCTGCTCCTCATGGTGCGTTGAAATGCTTCTCCTCACGACATAGCGACAAATGTGGTAGGGATAGTGTATCGAAACACTTGCTCTTCTCGGCTCCCTTGTGACAGTGCGGTCGTCGTTGTCAGGTTGTCAACATGCTTCTAGATAGATTTGGACCTCGACGAACCTCAAACAAAAATAATGGACCCAAAAAAATTACGCTTTTAAAGGTGAGGATATAGATGACACAAAGAAAAAAAAAAATAATGGGCCTGTGATGCATTTTGCTAACAAAAAAAAAAAAGCAAAACCTCATCCAAAGACGAGAGCGCCCCCAAACGGAACCACAAACCACGCGCTGACGCGCCACGCCCACCCGCGCTAGCTCTCGGCTCTCGCCATGGACGCTGCTGCGGAGAGGAGGCTGGCCCGCGTCGCCGCCCACCTCGTTCCGTCGTCGTTGCCGGTTCCGCACGCTACCACCGTGCCTCCCCTCGCGTCTTCTCCCACGGCAGGGTCGTCCTCCTCATCGTCGTCCTCACCAGCGGGGGACAGCTACCGGCGCGTGCACGGCGACGTGCCGTCGGAGCCACCGGAGTGGCGCACCGCCACAGACGAGTCGGGTAAGGAGTTCGTCGACATCATCTACGAGAAGGCCGTCGGAGAGGGCATCGCCAAGGTGAGGCTTCTTTCCTCCGTCGGTCCTTGTGGATTGGATTCCTAGCTGGCAAAAATGCGACCGCTTGATTTCAAAGAACACTAGAACAAAGCTCGTTTGTTGCTTATGGATTACAAGTGCGCGTGCATAGTTCTTGCATCTGGTGTTTTTTTTCAATGCATATTACTGCTGCAGATCACCATAAACCGGCCTGATAGAAGGAACGCGTTCCGTCCTCTGACCGTGAAGGAACTAATGCGCGCATTCAACGATGCTCGAGATGATAGTTCGATTGGAGTCATCATTCTTACAGGAAAGGTACCGATGCTTTTAGAGGAGAAACAGAAAAAAAAAAAAAAAAGGGTTTTCTATGGTGTCGGATTATCTATGGTGGATAAGATTATTTCAATGTTTTGGTTGACCAGGGAACCAAGGCGTTCTGTAGCGGCGGTGACCAGGCGTTAAGAGATTCTGATGGATATGTTGACTTCGATAGCTTTGGCCGCCTCAATGTTTTAGATCTCCAGGTAAGACGGACTTCTTCGACACTGTTATATCTTATATGTACCAGTAAACCTGATGAGTTCTGTGGCACAGATTTTTATTCTGTATGAGAATCGTTGTTATGCTGAATTTTTTTGATACGGAATTCTTTTTTCAAGAAAAGAAATGCACGTCTTCTATGTCTCATTTCTTTGCACGCAATGCAGGTGTCCTGTCCACGATTAGATGATTTGTTTAGTGAGGTTTGAACTGACTTAGGAGTACATCGTTCAACTTCATCTAAGAATTTGTTGATGGCGTATAGTTTGACTAGAATTCCTACCTACTGATGAATATATGTTGATGTACGGCCATTTAGTAAATTTGCAGGAGCAGTTTCTTGCTTGTCATCATGTTGGCACTTCTACTCTTAGCGTGTACAATGATATGTCTTATCTTTTCGTTTGTAAGATATTAGTAGTTATCTTTAATACTGAGAAAATCTGATTAATATTTCTTCAGGTGCAAATTCGCCGTCTTCCAAAGCCTGTTATTGCTATGGTATGATCATAAGTTCATAACTGTCATTTCACCTTTTTTTTCTATTTCTTTTTGTCATCCTATGGATTGATTTTGTGTTGTTTACTATCAGGTTGCTGGTTATGCTGTTGGTGGTGGACATGTTTTGCACATGGTGTGTGATATTACAATTGCAGCAGACAATGCAATATTTGGACAGACAGGGCCCAAGGTGATTTCCTGGTCTATTTTGTATCTATGTACCGAGGATGCAGATAATTCGAATAAAGTGAAACATCACATTTTAGATGATCAGTTCATATTGGTATCACTCGTTCTGTGTTCATTAAGTAATCTTTTTTTCCTTCTTTTTGCCGAAACCATAAACATGCACTGTATTTTAACATCCCAATTTGTAACTCATCCTATCACAGGTTGGAAGCTTTGATGCTGGTTATGGATCTTCAATAATGTCCCGGTTGGTGAGTTATCGTACTGATCTCTTGATTCCTTGCTTCCGATGTTTGTCACAGTGTCCTAGAACATATATCAATCTAGTGAGATAGTGGAAAATCTCGCATTATTCTTGTCACATTATTCAAAGAAAACACCTTCAGTACACAAAAGAGTATTCTAAATAACACATTGCCCCCAACAAGCACGTTGACTTGTACACTAGTATTCCATTCACATATTAGTACTAACATATTCATTTCTATACATAAGCAGCGTGCTATTCTTGCTCCAATTATTTCTCATGGACAGGTTGGACCGAAGAGAGCCCGAGAAATGTGGTTTCTGTCACGGTTCTACACAGCTGACGAAGCTGACAAAATGGGACTTGTGAACATTGTAGTACCAGTTAAGTGCTGAAAACCAGAGCTAATTACTAGTAAAAAGAAACTATTTTAGTCATGTTGCTCCTCTGACAAGCGCACGCTTCTGTACACACAGCTTTCTGAATTGGAGCAAGAAACTGTGAAATGGTGCCGACAGATCTTAAGGAACAGCCCCATGGCTATTCGCGTGCTGAAATCTGCACTCAACGCAGCAGACGATGGCCATGCAGGTCTTCAGGTATAACTTGCCAGATGTTATTAGCCTTCCCCTGAAACTGCTGCTGTTAACTTCTGTTTCTATGTTGCATTTCTGATGACGCTTTTGTTGTAGGAGCTTGGTGGGAACGCCACGCTAATATTCTATGGCACAGAGGAGGCAAAGGAAGGGAAGAATGCGTACATGGAGAGACGGCGCCCAGACTTCTCCAAGTTCCCACGCAAACCTTGAGTCTCAGCTCTCTGATGAACTGGTCAATTATTTTACTGAATCGTTTTTTCCCCGACTTGGCAATAAGAGAAGGTACAGTCTCAAATAATTTCCAGCGGGCGGATAGTTGTGTAGATCATTATCATTATGCTTACTACATTGAGGCGACGGGAGGTAATTATTTTTCTGTCAATCTATATGCATATGGGGAAAATGTAATTTGTATGAATATTGAGATTAATGGAAATAAAGCTAGGTGTATTTGATCCACCTTTTCTTTGGCTTCGCTGGTTATTTATAAATAAATAAAACAGTGCTGTTTTTTGAAATATATGAGTACAAGAGCAAATTTTCATGCCTTTTCTTCCTCTATAAGCAGAGAGCTGGTTTGAAACTTGAGTTTCGCTTCTGATTAATAATAATTGTTTGAAATTCCTCCTCTTGCCCATGGCCCACGGGAGAAGAGAAAAGCCTCGGAAAGAAAGGATTTACGGTGGGCCGTGACGCAACGGCCGACGAGGCCCAAATTTGACAAAGGAAGCCTGCTTCCCATGGGGCGTGTTGCTGGCCGACTGGTCGGCCCAGCTAGCGGCCCGCCTAACCGTCGTCTTCAACCTCCAGCCTCGCCTCCGTCCCGCCGCTCCGCCCCGCCGCCGGCGCCCTAGGGGCTCGCCAGAGGCAGTCCCTTCCTCTCCCCTCTTTTCTTCTCCTTTCAAGAACGGAGTCGTATGTGCACTTCCTAATTGCTATTACCATGCAGGCAGAATTGATCAGATTTCATTGTTTCCTAGAAATTATCATGTCTCACATGCATGCAGAATTGGCATTCCTTTTGCTCGCAGTATACAATCATGTCGGTTGACATCTCAATCTGTAATGTGAGGAGCCTGGGATAAACTTCCTCTAACTTCTCGTCTGGTTCGGAATGCACGGTTAGGAACGCTGCCTTAATAGTTTCTGGCTGTTTTAGGTTTATTTGCGAGGCATTGGAAAACCACCTTAATGATGTCTGATTGTTTGTCGAACAGCAGATATCCTATTGCCGTTTTCACTAGTTGTAATATATATATTTCTCCCATCTTTTGCTCTGTGCATTCTGCATCATTCATGCTACACACACGTGTTCCTTTTGTTTGATTATGCTGCCCAATGTTTACCTCATCATTCTCTCTTGTGTACCACTATTTATTTGTAGTACTTGTATGCAGGATCGACATTTAGTACTGACAGGTCCAACCCGTGCGATTGTGTGGCCAACTCATGTCACCATCGAGGTTAACCTGAAAATGAAGGGCGCTACCGAATCTGAGGATAAAGATTTGAGCTTTCTAGCTTACCCATTATTTGGCCATCATGTGAGATATTCATACCTGTTCCGTCGTTATAAAACTAGCAAGCTTAGCACTTTGGAGTTTACACTCGGCCATACTGTTGACTCTGTGGAGGCTACAATATTTGTGCGTGTCGTTGATGGTTCCTGGCCAGACAGTCGTTCCGGCCAATTTGTTGCCTTTAGCACCAATGAAGTTCGTGACAAGGATTTCAAAAGTACTGATCGCCAAAAATCATCTTGCTTGATTCAGAGGCGACAAAGTGCTTCTTACTGGTGATGGTGAGATCGAGCTTTTACGGCGTGTTGTTTCTGTTGAAACTAGAGGAACACTGAAAGTTTGTGTGAAGTCGTGGGAGACATCTAAAAGTAAAAGAAATGTTGTGGAGGATGAATGGTTTTTCACACCTCAGAAAGCCAAGAGAAGCCATGGTAGGCTTAGGCTAGATGCTGGTTTTTGTAAGGTGGAAGTTACCGTTGCTTGGTCGCTCGTTTCGTATTATCCGGCCCCTTCGAGAATAGCTTTTCCTTTTGTAGCAGGTTAGTGATATGTTTTATGATTCTGTTCGCAGAGGGAAACTAGAAAGTTTCGGTCAGGGATGTGAGGCATCGGAAGCGGAGTACAATGTGTAGTTCTTACTCCTGTTTTATACCCAAATTGTAATTTTACTCGCTTTTCTTCTACTTTGTGTTTTTACCTCTGCTTTTTGAGAAGGAATGCTTAACATTGTTACATGTTAATAAGTAGGAATAAAAAAAAAAAAAAAACTATTCCTATTAAGCGAACAACACGTAACAATGTTAAAAAAGTTGGAAGAAGACAAAATTGCCATTACAAATAAGCTCCTATAATCTTGAGAACTTTGTGATCTACCGCTAACTGCATATATTTAAGCAACATTTTTATAAAATTTAACAGAAATTCCAAAATGGTTGATAATAATTGTTACCTTAGTTTTTAAGTCCAGCTGAAGTCTAACACGTTAGCATGTGCCGCCGTGCGCCACCCCAGCACGCTGGCTGCACGGCACGACACGACCGTGAAACAACATCCAACCCGTTGCTAGCCCACAAAACCTCCATCCTTATATAGGAAACTCTCTCCTTACCCTAGTTGCCTCCACCCAAACTAACAAGACCCCGCCAATCACTCCTTGAGGACATAATATATTGATAAAGGTTTCACAATTTATTGATCCAATAACGGGGAACTGGGATAAAATTCTAATCCAAGATATCTTCTGAGTGTGACGTGTGGCGGCGACCGACATGGTGACCTCGTCCATACAGGAGGTTCATTGGGGCCACTACCACAAGTTCTAGGCGTAACCTCAGCTCAAATTAGTTTGGGCCAGTGAAGGTAATCTCCTCATTAGAGGCGTCATTGAAGAACTTCCTGAGAAGCACATTGCAGAAAAATGGTGCCAACTATTTGAAATGGATAGATAGAATTAGAGCTTGCGCCTCTAGTTTGTAAAGTTATTCAAAGGTCCAGTCACATTTTGTGTAACCATGGATTTGTAAATTTAACCTTTTATTTGGGCCTGTTTCGGGCCAATATATGAAATTCAGGCCCCCCCCCCTTGAAAATTCAAAAAAAAAATGTTCTGAGCATAGGATGTGAAGCATATTCTTGCAATCCCAGTAAATAATAATATGGAGGATTTTCTTTTTTGACACTATGACACAAAAGGACTCTTCTAAGTAAAATTGATGTACCACATTTTGGAGGATAAGCGGGAACGGCAGGCCACCAGCAGAGAGGTGAGTCGTCATCATCTTCAGCAACAGCAAGCCAGCTAGGGTGGGAAAGAATATGGAAACTTAAATGTCCTCCCAAGATCAAACATTTTTTTATGGCGCCTAAAGCATAATAGTCTGCCTCTGCGAATGAATATTAGAAGAAGAGGTATCTATGATACTAAGACAAATATTTTTTTTTTTTGAAAACTCACTATATGGCAAGGATTGTACACATATAGGAACAAACTCTACTTAAGAAGGAACTCTAATAATTCATGTTCACTATGTTATGTCAAGTCTACTTATAACTTGATCATTTATTTGTGTCATTGTCAAGAGCTGTGGCGATGTTGCGAGTTATATGGCTCTTCTCATTTTCTATAGTTTGGTATGCTTATCGTTTTTAGGATATCGTTATCATAGATTTCGACCGTTATTGTTGTATTTTCCGATCGACTATACCGTTTTCGAAATTACTGAAATACCGACGTCGTATTCGTTTCTAACAATATTGTATCGATTTCGTTTTCGAGAAAATAAAATAAAAGTGAAAGTGATTTGGCCTCCTTCTGATCGATTCCGACCGTTTTCATCCCTATACTAGTTGTACTCGACTAGTACTCCTGTACTCGGACCAACTTGTAACCCTGCCCCCCATGCATATAAAAGGCGGGGGCAGTAGAGCCCCTCCAATCAATCAATTGATACGCAACATACAGGACATAGTGTATTACGCACCTTACAACCCAAACTTGTCTAGATCGTGTGTTCTAGATCTTGGTCTACCTCGGACACCCCCTTCGGTAGGTTGCCGGGTCTAAACACCGACAGGAGCAAGACGGTGCGAGGAGGCAAGGGGGTCAGGTCATCTCCCTCTCTCTCTCTCTCTCTCTCTCTCTCTTATAATTTTGCGGTCCCTCACAGTAGCGTTGTAAGGTCCTAGATGGCTAGAGGGGGGTGAATAGCCTATAAAAATTTTCTACAAGCTCAATTAACAAACCGATTAGTATAACAAAAGGCGTAAACGCGGTTTGCACTAGCTCTATTGTCTTGCAAGCCTCTAGTGACAATTCTAGCAAATTGCTATGATCTCTAAATCAATCAAAGGCTATGTCACTACTCTAACTAGTGAGCAATCCTAATATGATCCTTTTGCTAGCAAGAACAACCTACACAAGCAAGTGCTAGCTCTCTACTCAAAGTAATCTAGGAAAGTAATGCTAGAGTGAGAAGCTTGTTATACCGACGAGTAGGGGCAATGAACCAATCACCGGGAAGAAGAAGAACAATCAATCATACGAGGGTGATGATCCAATCACCGAGACAATGAACAAGTCGATTTGTTCACCCGGAGTTCACTTGTACACCGACAAGCTACTCTCCGGTTGTGCCGACCAACACAAGGATGGTGTTTGAGCTAGGCAGTGCCCTTGCTAGCCTCAACACACCACTCACAAGTGAGGTACCCAAGACACGAGCAATGTATTCCTTGCACTTTGTCTTCCCGACGAGGAGTGCGTGATCCTCTCACAATTTCGCCCCTGAGGTGGCCAAGAACAATCACCAACACTTGCCAACGCCTCCACCAATTCACCAAGCCGGCTAGGAGCGGTGTCTCCAAGAGAAACGGGAAACCCACTGGCTCACAACGATCCCCAAGTGCCTCTAGATGCAAGAACACAAAGCAAATGCACTTGGATCACCTCTTCTCTCAAGAATGGAGCTCACAAGCAAGAATGAGAGTGAGAGGGAGTTGTTGCTCAGCTCTAGGATGTTAGGGGTGATTCAAATGACCAAGAGAGAGAGCATGAGGCAGCCAAAGGGGTATAAATAGGCTCCACCACGAAATGGAGCCGTTGGGGAGGAACATGCAATTCTGCGGGCGGCCGGGATGCCACGACCGGACTCATGCATGAGTCCGGCCGATGAGTCCGGGTCACAACCGACAAAACCCAACCTCGCTAAATTTAGAACCCCGCGGCATGCGTCCGGTCCAGAAATCATGCGTCCGGTGCATGCTTCCGGTGCATGCGCCCGATCACTCCCCGAGAACAACCACGAAAAAAACATGCTCTCTGTTTCTTTGACCGAACCACACACCGGTGCGGCCCGGCCGATCCCGCATGCTTCCGTCCGCGGGTCCGGCCACCGCTGTCGGGTCACCTCTCGAGCTGCGAAATTCCGTCGTTGTGTTGCCGTTTCTTCGCCTTTGCTCCAATCCGACTTCCGTCACTTGTTTCTTGTTGCTGACACGTCGAAGAACACCCCGACACCATGTGTTAGCATTTTCAAAACCATTTTCGACAAGGACGGAGTTAGCACTTTAGGTTAGAATGCATGCAAATGTATTTTGAACCTAAAGGCACTGGAGGACCGATGTGTACGATAAGTTTTCCCTCTTTATAGTACGGCTTATCGATCCTATAATCACTCACACCCTCTATGGTGTCTTGAGTGTGAAATCAAACGCCCTATGGTTATACCTTTACCTTGGGGACAATTGATCTCCGAAACTCCACCGAGTTGCATGCTTGATTATCTTTTGGATCACCTCGATCCATCCTCCATGATCACCATGCACCAACTCCGCATCGACCAATCTCCAATCTAATCAAACACTTAGCATCGAGAGATTAGTCCTTAGGGTGTCACTAATTATCCAAAACCAAACTAGAGATCTTCAAGCGTCCCCAATCGGATCGTCCTACCATTGGACTACAAGCCAATTTGTCATGGTCGCTTTCAAAGAATGGTTATACACATGTATGGGTGGCTTTACACTAATTTATAAGGCAACAAACATAAAATCAATTTGGTCATTTATTGAAATTATAATCATTTTCAAGATTTTTCGATAATTACTTGGACAAGAGGACAATAAAAAGCAACATTAAGACCTCAAAATCTTCAAGGAGATAGTTCTTGGCTTAAGATATTTACATGATCAAGGTGTAATGCATAGGTACATTAAATCGCACAACATATTTCTAGATGATCGTAACCATGTTAAAATTGGAGATTTTGGCGGTGGTATGTAAAAATGCATTTATCTTAATTCGATATCCCTTAAAGATAATTTAAATTTTGGTTGGCATTTGAATACATCATGTCATTATCTTTGTGATAGGTGCCTTCATTGGTTCATCTTCTTGTTGTGGAGGGAAGTTTTTGGGGTACCGCATTTTACGTGTCCTCGTGAGTTGTGGTGCTTGAATGCTCACACAAAGAAAAGGTAACATTCAACATTTCGTTTGTATTTGACACCGATAACCTAGATACATTAGAGATCACTAGTATGATGAACTCTCCTTTAAATTCATAGAACCTTCTTCGTAAAAATAATATTTGTAATTACATTTTTTATCCGCATGCATATATATTAAGTTTAGGGGATGTTTATTTTGAGTTATTTAGAGACTCCAAAACATAGATAGAAGGTGCAGAAATTAGAAGCACTTCAAAAGGTTTTGAATTGTAGAAGTTGGAAGAAAAACCGCTTAAAACATGGCTAAAGTCCGATGTCTTGAAAGAATGACATGGAAAAGTAGATCTCCTAAACCGATGCCGCAAACTTCCCCAAGACGCCGCCCATCGTGTAAATCGATATTTTGGTATGTATGAAATCAAAACCTAATCACTTTCTTCTCGCATCATTTGTATCTATCCGCTCGCTCATCTAATTGTTGCTTTATTTTGTAGCCGATGCTTGGATAATTCCTAAGATAAAGAGAGCGGGACGATAACCTCACGCAATATGAATATGAACTAAATAGTACTATGCTTCCTACCACCCTGTGATGTGCTTTACGTTTATCCCTTTTAGCAAAAGTATTGTAATATTTTTATTCCTGATAATGGAAGAGGTACCGGTTATGGAGAAAACAGAGGTGAGCAAAATATATAGGTCAAATCATTGACCAAATTAGAGGAGAATTACAATGAAATCAAAAGCAAACCATTACAAATTTTGTTTGTATGAGCGAAAAAGAGAGGAAATTGGTGTAGCTTCATAACAGAACAATACATATGAAACTATTGCTTGAAGAAATAGATGAAAATTACATCGCCAAGTGTTGGTGGTTCGACGACATGTGGGTAACCTCCTTTCGGTGGTGCCCCGAGCAAAGGAATGTAGAAATTGGGCACAAGCGAAGCAATGAATATTGTGTGTTAATTATCCACTAACCAACCAATACATAGGAGTCAATGATCCTTATTTATAGACCTCGATTACATCCAACGCTAAATTACATATTAACCCGGGAATATTCCTAGGATATTCTTTTACCTTCAAAGGGCCCGTCAGGGGCATGATCATCATTTTCTCCCGGCAACCGCCTTAGCCATTTGGCTTGTTGTCCGGTCCATTTGGGGCCCGGTCCGCTGGGAAACGTGTCGATTCTCTCTGGTCATCATATCCGCTTTGGGCATCCGGGCGCTCTTCCCTAGGCTCCGTCATGCACTTCTGCACCACCTGCTGTCATTCTCCCGAAGATCTCCGCCGGGCTTCCTGAAGCATCACTCTTATTCTTTGCATGATATGTATGGTATAGTAGTGTATACTAAAATATAATAGAGCACCTAGTTCTCAAAACTTTTAATAAGCGTGGAGTAAGCATTTAGCATCCAATGAAAAATGTTTTTATAGAATTGAATTTATTAGGTTAGCCAAGTCCTAAATACAGTACCTCTTCCGTTTGCGTAATGCACGAATATGACCGGGGATTTCCTATAGGTATATGGAGCGGGTCCAAGCAGATTAGAGAGGGATGAGTTGTCGAGACCGCTATTTATTCAATTATTTCGGTATATTTATCATAAAAGGGGAGGTGTGCAAGAGACCGATTCGGACTTCTTGTAGAGTGGAACAATGCAAAGTACCATACACGAGATATATATTTTCAAAGAAGAAGGCTTTTTTGAATTAGCCAATTGATTTGGGACCTTCAAATCCATTCTTTTTCCTATTCAAAGATCGGGCCTTTGTCTCTCGTGTTTTCACATCGAAAATTCTTTGCAGATTGTTGACACCTGTTATGATATACTTTTATATGTCAACAAGATATGAAATAAGGATATAAAATGAACAAACACCAAGTTTAGAGGTTTATACCGATAAGTTCCACGAGTTTTGGTGATTTATATATTTTCGTGGACTTAACAGATAAATGCAGACAAGAACGGTGAGAAACCTAAGAGTTTCATTATTTCTCAAGACCCCATTTATGCTCCATGTGTTTCATTTATTATCTCTCAATGTTTGTATTGACAAAAAGAAGAAATTTAGGGCAATGCTAAAAAAGAGAGAAAAAAGGGAGATGAAAAATGGACAAGTGTCCTACGGGCGAGTAGAGCCTACCTCCCTAAGAAAAGAAAAAGAAAGAGAGTAGAAAAAAAATGGTCAAGTGTCCAACAAATGAAAACAATGGGTACTTAGATGCCCGCCTCTTTGAAAAATAAAAATAAAGAAAGAAAAAGAAGAAAAGCTAGCCCAAAAGTTCTCTTTTATGTCTTCTTAAAATTTCAAAAGAAGAGAGATCAATTTCTTTTAGAAGGAGCATAGTAGAATTAGGATTATTATATCTTATTACCACCATACATCCACCTCACAAATACATTCCATACACCCACATTGTATGACTTGTTCCTTTGGATCCATTGTTTGACTTGACAATATATGCTTTGCAAGTATGTATATGTTGTCTCCCACCTACGAGCTCCGTATATAAGCCTTAGTAAATATTTTGAGAGAAGGCATGATACACTTGCCATGTTCCACAAATACCACATATTTTGAGAGAAGGCATAACATCATTGCCTTGGTAAGGATCCAAAAATACTACATATGAGAGATATGAAAAGGGTCATACAATGGAAACTCGAGTTTTATTTTGAATTTACAAAAACCTCGAACAGAGGTGAAATAAAGAGTTTGAGACATAGTGCTTGACTTGATTATTCTATCTTTCAATCACTCAAGATCTAAGTGCAGGAAAAAGCCCCATATTTTTCGTGGCAATATAGGTAAGTTGAAGGTCGAATGGTTCCACCTTTCTTTGGAGAAGAATTCTAGATTGTTGACATGCGTATTTGTGAGGGAGTAAACCATTGTAGAAACTCCCGATTCACTCAGGTGAAAAGCTTTGCTAGGGACTAGCAAAGGTTAAGTTTGGGGAGCTTGTTGACACCTGTTATGATATACTTTTATATGTCAACAAGATATGAAATAAGGATATAAAATGAACAAACATCTAGTTTAGAGGTTTATACTGATAAGTTCCACGAGTTTTGGTGATTTATATATTTTTAGGGACTTAACGTGATAAATGCGCATAAGAACGGTGAGAAACCTAAGAGTTTACATCCCATAAGATGACAAGTCTTGACCGTGAAGTAACTCAACACAAAATGTGGACTAAAACACTCTAGAAGACACCGGAAGAAAGGTGACACAATTGCGCCAAGGCCTTGCCTTGGCGCCCGTGGCAATTCACGGCGGCCGCCCTACCAGTCCACCAATCGGGCCTCGATTTTTATGTCGGTTTGTAACCGACCTTGAGGTTGTATCTACACCGTTGTTGAAGGTCGGTTTGATCCAATGGTCATCGCTCATCGCCAAGGCCTATATAAGAAAGACCTCTACCCCCAGGGTTAAACCCTAATTCATTCTAATTCATATTCAGTCATCATCAGCCAAGTCAGGCAGAAGTAGAAGAGAGTATCTCCACCAGAGATTAGGGTTAGCTATTTGTCTAGTTCTAGTTCATATAGTTCTAGTTCGCCTAAGTTGATTAGCAAGTCGATTCAAGAAGAGCGGGGTGTGCCTACCCTTAGTTCTAGATCTTCAAGTTTTACTTCATGCACGAATATTATCTTGTATCTATGACTTTGCTCTATTATAATAATATGTGTTGTTTTGCTATGTTCTTACTTTATTCTAATAGTATGTTTGATATAGATGTGGTTTATGATAGATACATGTATCTATTCGTAGAAAGCCTAATTCAATTCTCGAAAGTGGATTAGGTGGTAGAAATAATTATGTAAGCGTGGTGCTTATATATGATTTACCCGCGAGTACACCTTATATTCCAGGACGTGTGGTAGATCGCGGGGAGTGACAAATCCTGTTGAATCCTTTGGAGTCCACCCTCCGCCTATAAGCCAAGTGGACAATGATTGTGGGGAATATCTTGTTTCGCTCTTGATTTTCCTTGATAGTCGTCCGGATACATGATCTAGAGTTTACTATACTATATATGATAATGTATGCCTTAGAGTAGATGTAATAACTTAGTAGATTCAATGCTACATAAGAATTTTGTCTCTTAAAGTAGTCCAACGTTAAGTCTAACTTTTAGTAGTTTATTCATATCTCTCGTGTGTGATGCCTCCGCCTCTATTTATCATTATCATATTCTATCATTATTGACTTACCCCCCTGCTAAAGTTAGCACTAGTGATAGACTCTCTCATAAGTATGCCACCTATCAATTGTATATCAACCCAACTTCAATTATTCCTCCCCGTGGTAGAATATAAATGACAAAATCAGATTACTCCCTGTGAAATGCTACAAGTGGTATTTATATCCGTGCGCTTTTGCGATAGACCTTTTATATTTATTTCTTAGATTGCAACACAATACATTACGAGTATCACATATGCATTTCCTAGCATTGCTCTTGCGGGGATGACAACCTAGCATAAGGTAGTGCTAAGAGATGAAACCACACCGAGTATCTCTCGTCGCATATAACCTAAGGTGAGATTAACTCCACCTTTTGTTATAGTGACGTTAGAAATACCAACACGTATGAAGATGAAGAGATGGCAAAGCGGTTTAGTACTAGTACCGGAGAAAAGATGGTGTCCATCCATGGAAAAATATTCAATTGGACGAGAATTTTACGACAAGGTGGCCGACTCTCACAACTGCTCTTTGTTCTGAAAATTGATTCTACAGGATTTATATTAAAAAAATATGCATATTGGATTAATTTCACTTGCCCATGGACGTGGAAATCTCTCATCTTCTGATAGATTAACAATGGACACTGAAGTTATTTTTTTTTCCCAACTAACATGTTAATACACACTTCAACTTGGTGAATCCTAGTGATGATTGTAAGGCACCACAAGTTTTCATACAAAACACACATTTCAAATTTACACTCAATTCAAAGGATGTACAAAAGTAAAACAGTAGAGTTCTCTATTGTATTATTCTGTAACCCAAATGATTGTACACTTGCACACTTTATTTCAAACTCCAAGTTATTACTGATGAGGTTGCAGTGCAATGAAACATATTGGGGCTATTGCATTTTTGCCCATATTTTGAACGCCAATTGTGATTTTAGCTCCACTTTTTACGACTTTGCGATGTTACCCCCACTTTTTGAAAATGAAGCTTCAATTTACCCCTACTCGGATAAATTATAAATCAATATGGTTGTTTAATTGCTCGTATAAATTGTGCACTTGTAAAGATTACATTGACTCATGTGAACGACCTCTTGGATAAAAAAACATAAACTTTTGACTTTCTCTTTGATTAATTAATGGATGGAGAAGAAAGAAACCAATAATACATGTATGTGATGGGTAGAAAATGTGCACGAAGTTGATGAAACAAAAGCAGAGTGCAAAAGGTATTATCAATAGCAATATTAACTAAAGGTTAATTGTTGAACTACAAAAGACAATATATAGGATTATAGGTACGTCTTAATGAAATACACATGAAGTCGTGTTCTAGAAGAGAAAAAAGGATTATAGGTACAATGAAATTAAAAGCTGACTTGCTAAACTGGGTTAGCATATTGAAAACGAGCATGTTTTTCTTGTAAATGGTAGAAGGCCGGGCTTCAATGCAAGGGAGTGAGACAAGGAACACGTCAGGAGCTGGCCGGCTGCAATTCAAACTAGAATTAACCGAGCACTGAACAGGGCTACCTGGAACGGGCCGTTCCAGCAGGCCTTATCAATCCCTAACCGAACAAGTCGTTTGGTTGCCGGCCCAGCGCGCCGAACATGCATTAGGCCTATCACGCACAGTACTAGGAGTACGCATCACCTCCGAGAGCGCAGTAAGAATTTGGCCGAGACTGCGCACGTACACCTGCAGACTGAACTAGTATACCGTGGATGGTGATGATGAATTGAAATTCCAGGCGTGGTATTCTATCCCGGCGGGCGGCCACGCGGACAGTTTCTCTCCGCTTCACGGGAGGGCAGTATCGCCCGGAAGCCGCCAAGCTCGCCACCGCCGCACCCACATGCGCTCGCCTTCCGCTGTTTGTCCGCACACCTACAAAACAAAGGCCCTCCTTTCCCCTCTGCATCTGCTTCCGCCCGCTCTTCTGTCCGCTCTCGCGCTACCGGCTGCGGGATAAGGCAACCTTGTCGCTCGCCTTGGTGCTCATCCTCTGCATTGCAGTGCTTGCACATCGGAAACAATGGATTCCTCTAGAGGCTTCCTCCGCGTGCTGCTGCTGCTGCTCGTCGCGTCGTCATCCCTCGTCGGCACGTCGCGTGGCAGGAGGGCGCAGCCGCTGCCCGTGGCGTCGGCCGCGGCGGCGGGATGGGCACGGTCCTCGCCGGCAGCAGGCGCGCGCCGGAGCGGCACGGGCTGGCGCTGGACTTCTACGCCAAGACGTGCCCCGCGGTCGACCAGATCGTCGCCAACGTCACCGCCGCACGGTACAGGGACTTCCCCGCCGCCGGACCCGGCGTGCTCCGCCTCTTCCACCACGACTGCTTCGTCGAAGTACGTAACCAATCGATGGATGCGCTAGCTCATACATTATTGTGTTCGTTGGTGTCCTTGTGCTTTTGATGATGTGAATGCACACGCACGCACGCACGAACGCAGGGGTGTGACGCGTCCATTTTGATCGCGCCGACGACGTCGGCCGACGCGGCTGGTGCGGCGGCACCCAAGGTGGAGCGCGACATGGAGGAGAACAGGAACCTGCCGGAGGAGGCGTTCGACACGGTGGAGCTCGCCAAGGCCGCCGTGGAGAGCAAGTGCCCCAGTATCGTCTCCTGCGCCGACGTCCTCGCCCTCGCCGCCCGAGACTACGTGCAGCTGGTACGCACACACAACGCTAGCTAATCCCAGTCTTCGTCCTAGCTCTCTGGCTTGATTCGCACCAAAAACACGGGGAGTAACTGGGTTTTGAGAACAGCATTTTGCAACCGAAATCACGAGCAGAGCCTTGGGTTTCGGCGACAGAGAGATCGAAAGCGATGTGACTCCAGTGCAGCATGGCGCTTGCAACCGAAACCCAGCTGACAGTTAAAGTTGGTAGGGTACCGTACACTCACTAGACTGGCAAGTGAGGACCAAAGAGAGTCGAGGCCGGTGGGTCAGTAGAAAAGGTTTTACCTGCTTTATTTTGGATTGCTTTTGCACTGCATCTGCATGCGGGGAAATTAAAAGGCGCAACCGCACGTCGTGCCCATGGCCGTGGCTTGTGTACGTCGCTACGAACAGGGCGGCGTTACGTTTGTTAGATTAGCTTAGCTTAAGCAGGTCGATCGATAAAGCAAGGGCGGTGATGATGATTACGTGACCGTATAAAGAGAAAAAAATCAAGTTACGATTTCAGATTTTGCCATCAATTGTTCATTGATCCATTGTAGTAGTGGAAGTTGTAGTACAAGTGCATGCTCCGTACGTGGTCGGTGATCTGCTCACTGAACTGTCTCTGCTAGTTATGGTGGGTCAGTAGAGCTGCAAAGCCTGCAAGTGTGTGGCCGCCCGTGCAGAGTAGCTAGTAGGTTTGCTTCTGAGATTAGCACCGTCGCCCATCATTGGCTTTTATTTCACGTCACGTAACAGCAATTTAATTAACCGATATCCGGGGGCGATGATGGATGTGTAGGACAATTGGTTCTGATTTATAATATCGGTACGATTTCCTAATGTACGTGTAGCTAGGGAGACAACAACATGGCAGCCTCAACGGCTAATACCATTTGAGCTATAAGCTAATCTTGGGGATTCGGCACTCCCGTGCTTGGATCTTATGGCCGCAAAGCACCAAAGTTTGCCTTAACCATGTCATGTCAAGACTCATGACCAGCTGATTTGGTGCTGCAATGAGAGTAATTTAGGGCCACATGGCGCGTGTTTTATTAGTGCGTCAGGTGACACGGGACAGGTGGTGCCGTCCATCACAGCATCTGAGCGAGTCAAGTGTCGTGTTGTTCGCTTTCCCGCACAAGTCAAGCGTCCAACCTGTCCCTCGCTTTGTTGCGTAGTAGCACGGTCGCCCATCTTTTGGTTTGGTTGGAGTCGTCTCGTGCATCTTTTGGACCACGCCTGGCTCATAATTTTTGTTCTATATTTTTAAATTTTTATTAGGAAACGGCCCAATCATACAGCAAAGTCTATAAGGGCCCTAGTGAGATTGGGCCCAACCTAACAATAATGACCCATCACACACAGTCCAATCTTTTTGTTTGCGCAGGCTGGTGGGCCGTCTTACGCGGTGAAGAAAGGCCGTAAGGACAGCAAGGTGTCCCTGGCGGGGAAAGTCCGCGGCAGCCTCCCGCGGGCCAACTCGACGGTGGACGAGCTCCTGCGCGTGTTCGCGGGCAAGGGCCTGGGCGCGGCGGACCTGGTGGCGCTGTCGGGCGCGCACACCGTCGGGTTCGCGCACTGCGTCCACGTGCTGGGCCGCATCTACGACTTCCGGGGCACGCGGCGGCCGGACCCGCTCATGGACGCCCGCCTCGTGAAGGCGCTCCGGATGTCGTGCCCGTCGTCGGGCGGCAGCGCCCGCGTCGTGGTGCCCTTCGACGTCAGCACGCCGTTCCAGTTCGACCACGCATACTACGCCAACCTGCAGGCGAGGCTGGGCGTGCTGGGCTCCGACCAGGCGCTGTTCCTGGACGCGCGGACCAGGCCGCTCGTGCTCGACCTCGCCGCCAACAAGACACGCGCTTCTTCCAGGCGTTCGTCGCCAGCATCGACCGGATGGGTTCCATCCGGATCAAGAAGGGGAGGAAAGGGGAGGTCAGGAAAGTCTGCAGCCAGCACCTGTTTTCAGCTTGATCGATCTGCATGCAGCACAGGCTGGTCAGAATCAGAAAAGATAGATATCTAGCTCGTTCTTGGTCACTAGTACGTTCAGGGCTTGCCGCTGCGTGATGATTAGAGCTTACTTACAACAGCTATCTTTGATGTATGTGGCTGCAGTTTAGTTTAGAGAAGAGTAGCTTGACCATAAATCAGTTTTTCGGCCGTGTGTGTTTTGTGCTAGAAGGGGTACGTGCGTTTGTTTGGGCGTGCCTGTGGATTTGTAGGAGCACGCCCGCCATGCTAGTGTGTCTATGTGCCATTATATTTGTTTCATTTCATTGGAACTGCGTGATGCAGAGCAGGCATGCAGTGATCTCTTGCTTGACCAAATCAATCGATGTTCCGATCCTTGTTGTCAATAATATCTGGATCTTGCGACCATAGTGTTTTCACACTTTGGGGACAAACGGATATCGGGAAACATCCATCTTGTTTTCATTAGATTGCAAAAGTTCACCTTTTTCCTTCCACCTACTCCTTTCATCTCCAAATAATTGTTCTAGAATATCATTTGTATGAGTATTGCTCTCCGCATTGTTCTCGCTTTCAAGAAATAACTTTGAATAAATATATATTTGAAAATATTAATATATGTTAAGTAATTAGTATTATAGAAAATATTTTTTAGTCTAGTTTTCTAACAAATTTATTTGGAAATACAAATATTGTACACTTTTTTTATAAAATTTAGTTAAACTCGCTGCATGTAAACCCAAAACAACAATTAGTTTGGGACATAGGGAGTCCATAGAAATGAGCTCATCTAGAGATCTAATTATCATGCCCGCACTCTCAAATATATAATTGTCCCCTGTGTAGCCACTTTAGGGGTATTTTGTGCATTTTGAGTGATATCCTCGTCGGCTTGTTGACACCTTTTTTTCGTTATCGAGCTATTCACCCATATTTCATAAGAGGAAGAGTGTTAGAACATTACAATCAATAGCTATATGATGGCAAGGAGACATCGCTTTTGTTTCCGAATTAGATGCCATGAAGTAAGAGGGAATAAGGGTTTCTCCTGGAAATCAAAATAGACCTAACTGCTGAGGTGGCATAGACATGGGTTGAATCAATTGTTGGAGAAGACGGCGAGGAGAAAAGGAAGAACCGATTCAAGATTGTGAGTTGACTCGGGGCAAATAAAATGCCATTTTTGTGTGGTGATTCAATTAGACGAGGCCCGGCTGAGGACTCAGAGATTTGATCGTGCGGAAGAAACCGAAAGTTGTTCTGTCACTAATCCGGCTTTGCTTTTGCCTGAAGAGTCGACTCCCACTTCATGCTCATGTGGTGCTCTCTCCCCTTCTCCTTAAAACCCGATTCAACAACTAGAGATGCCATAAGGGAGCTAGAACAAGGAGAAGCATCTTCTTCTTTTGTCTTCACCTACCCCCTTGGCTATGTGAGAGGAAAGAAAAAAAGAGTAGAAAAAAATCAGATAAACATTGTATGAACAATGAATCCGTAGATGCTAAACAGAGTTATAGTAAAAAATTTTGATAAGTTGAGACATACTCCTCCCGTCCCTAATACGTCCTCCCTCCGTCTCACAATTTTTTTTTTTTTTTTGGCATCCTAGCCTTTGGTCTTTGTCCAAGAGAGAGTGTCGCTGGTAGAGAGATGGTGTCCTAGATGTACTTGGATGGCAAAAAAGAGTTTTTTTTTTTTTTACTGGTAAAGAAAATTTCATTGATACTAAAGCAAGTTACATCCTCCCGTGTTATAAAAAATAAAACAAACTACTCCAACTCTATTGATGGGACTTGGGAGACAAGAAACCTTAAAAAAATAAATTCCACCATCTAGGATCGTCATCCCAAATGGATATGCCACGAAACGCAAAGCTCGCTCGTAAGCTAGGTGTACAGAGATGTTCCTCTACCTTGGTACTGCTCCAACTTAAAATGAATCCTTTTATAGAATAGAGGGAGTACTCCGTATGCAATAGTCTTTTATGTACACTTTTTTTTTTCATGTCAATGTCATTTACTCTTTTCTATACTCTGCCTTGTTTAGATGACAAATATTTGGAACCGAATGTCACATCGCATTAATCGTAAGCACGCTTTCGCTTGTTAGTGGTAAATATCATCCTACCATGGAGTAACTAGGCTCAAAAGAATCGCCTCGCAATATACATCTAAACTGCGTAATTAGTTATTTTTTTACCTACATTTAATACTCTAAACATACTTTTTGGTGTATTTAGGCCCTAAATAGATGTCATTCCACACCCCGCCACCACCGCATGGCCGAACGCCAGTCAAAGTTTTCAAACTGCTGCCGGCAATTATATATTAAAATATATAAATATTTATGCTAAGTAATTAGTATCATCAAAGATCTTTAAGTCTAGTAGTTTTTAATAAATTTATTTGAAAATATAAATGTTGCACATATTTTCTACAAACCTATGTGTGATGTGGCTATTTATGGCGACCGGCACGCACCCCATAGCGACATGGCTAAAGGGACGGAGGCAAAGTCCTTTTGCAACCAAACAGCCCCTTAATGTGATGTGATGGAGAGAAAGTGAGAAAAAGTTTAGAATTTCTAAACAACTACTATATTTTTTTTCCTTCTCGTTGCTTATATATAGTACTTCTGTATTCTTACTCCTCTGTTATGGGACATCTGGTGAGCCTAAATTCGAGCATTGCAATTTCCACCATTTGGCAATCAACACCGGTCGTGTGTCCTGAGACGGGTCAAAGGCAAGTTGGCCCGACAGGGCACCAATGGTCACGGGACACATCAATCAACCGTGAGACAGGAAGAGGACGCTCCGAACGAGTAATGAAAAAGCTGCAAGACTGGCAAGACAGGAAGAGCACACACGCCACGCCGCAGCGCGTAGGGTACTGTAGGCACTAGACAGGCAGCCTAGGGGAATGTCAAGTCCCGTCGCCAGATCCTACGTTTTGCCGCACGCCCGTCTTTTCCCGGCCACGAGCAGACGCCCTCACGCCGACGACTAGAGAGGTGGCAAAATTCAAATTATCTGTCCACCTATCAAACATGTACTATGTGGTATTCATTTATTTATCTAAATATTTTTAGTACATGCACGATACATTGATAGTGCTAGATGAAAGTACGTATCTGCAATTTTTCTATTATTATCTTTCTCTCTATATGAATCCTGGCCCGTATATTTGAACAAAATGATTGGTAATCCCTTACCATCTGAATCCATAAAAAAAACTCCATTCGTCCCTCCCAAAAAAAAATCGACAGCCTTAGACTCACTAGATATGGATTTATGAAAAATATTTATCAATATCTTTGTATTTCCATATAGGTTTACTGTAGAAATGTATTTCATGGTTCATCTAATGGTACTTATTACACATCATCAACATTATTTATTTATAATATATATTTGACTAAATTTGTTTTTTATGACTTTTTATAAAACCAAAATGTCGTTATTATTCGGTACGGAGTATAGTACTAGGTAAACTTTATTCTTCCGACTATGACAAACTATATGTATTTTATAATATCACTAAGGGTCGGGCCGGATGTAGATATTGGAGACTACAGAATTGAATTGGCAATGGTACCAAATCAAGCATGCATTAGAAATGGAGTAAATACCAAATTTGTTGTTTGGGTGTAGATGAATTTGCAAGCTGGAATCGGAATGACCCAACAACTATTGTTTCCTGTTTGGATGTATAGCTCTATAGTAATTCACAATCTTCTTCCCCAATCTCTACCGCTAGGGATGAAACGGATTGGATCCGAATGGATAATGGCTCTCCCATAACCTAATCCTCCTTTTCTAATTGGTTTCGAGCGGATCGGATATTATGCGAATACAGATTTTTTAGGATGTCGGAAATGGTACAGTTCAAACCGTTGTCGAGCGAAGTGGATTTTTAGAAGTCGGATAATATATGATTACATGTTGATTTTTATAATGAGAAACATTTTTTAACCAAAGTCCTAAAGCGGCAATACAACTCGAATAATCGCCATCAATCCACAACTTTGATTTAGGAGCTCACAAAATTTATACAAGTTCTAAATTTGGTTTTTTAACTACACGAGAGGAATTGGCCGGCGCACGGCGTGAGTGTGTGACAGAGACAATCACAGGAAAATACAAGTCTCACGAGGCTTTTGCCATCTCCATCGAAGTGAGAACATATTAGGCAAAAAGGACAATAGGACAATACTCAATAGAAATTCACAGGAGACCCATTTGTCATCTTCCTAATGCCTACCACCTAAATTAGGCAAATATGCAATCATTAGAATATCATTCTATATATAGCAAAAATATACATAAAATATTATTTGGGCTGCTTAAAGTATTCGGATATTGTCAATACCATATCCTACACCGCATGCGTATATAGTCGGATTCGATTATCCGCATCCGCACGGATATTAAAAACACTTCTCCACATCCTTAAAATTTGGATTCGAGCGGATCGGTCGCGGAAGATTATCCATAACGCCTTCATCCCTATCCACCCCCTCGCATGACGGCGACCCCACCATGAGCGTAGAGCCGAGTGCAGAGGTGGCCTTGGCCCCACTGCACCGCCTAGCCTCGGCTCGATGGAGGGTGAATGCGCATCGACCCGCCCCGGAAGTGGGCGCGGGGTGGCGTGGAGGCGGCCCCGAGCCCGACTTCGGCGCGACGAGCGGAGGACGGAGATGGCCCCGACCTGACCTCGCTTTGGGCGTGCGAAAGCGTAGCGACCCCGACCCCGATGCACGAGCTAAGGCGCAGTGCCGCCGACCATGGGGAAGAAGGATATGTGCGCCGCTAGCCATGTGGAGAAGGGTTGTAACATGTATCATTGAAACTATTTAAAATTAATGAGTAACAATGGTAATTTTAATATGAGTAAAATGCATGAGATGTAGTTAAACTTGTCTTCACCGGCGGAGCCGAGGGGCCTGGGGGGCCATGCCTCCCCCTAACACCGCACAAAAAAAAATTAAATTACTTATAATCTATAATTGTTCCTTTCTAATAGCATTGAGCTTGGCTTAGAAAATTTTTCTCCTCAACAAGTCCTTTGTTCGTGATGGCAAGTTGTTTGTTTCTTTTTCCTATTTTTAGCTTTCCTTTTATAGCGTCGAGATAAATAGCTACTAATATATTGATGAGAAGCAAAAAAAATGTTGTTCTTGTTCTCGTTTGTTCTTGAGCGAGCGTGAGCAAGTTTGTCGGATAGACTTTCCAGCTCACCCATAATTTAATACTCTTTATTTATATTAAGAGTGAGATTATACAAAATTCTTGTTTTATAATATACCTATTAATATCTTCTAGATAATATAATAATATAAAACACAACTAGGTTATATAAATCATCGTCACTAAAATACTGAGTTGGTACTCAAGACTTGCAAAGTCACCCTAGACGTCTTCTGTCAACGGGCAAGTCACTTATCACCGTAAAAATACCTAGGATACATATAAGAAATTGCTAGCATCCGTTGATGTCAATAAACTAGCCCGGACAGTCACCATAAGGAACCTAACGAGTTGAGTTGCACTTAGTTTTTACATGTTGGTTTTGGCCGGCCCCTGCTAAGTATAATTTTTGGCTCCGGCCACTGCTTGTCTTGTATGTCCCTCGTACTCTCAAATTGAAGACTCCTAGAATTTTATTTTTTTTATCTCAAATTTATCATATAGTATGTCATCTAGGTCTAAACAAGCTCCAACAATTCATATGTTGAAATCTAATACACATGATGTCCCTCTCTTCTAGCTCCATTCCACGCTCTACGTGGTCCAATATAGTGTGGCATCACATGATCACATCATAATCGCCAACTCGTCATCCCCAACCCATAGCTTCATCATCTTCCACATGAAAGGCCACTGTGTCGTCTAGAGTGGTGGTGGCAAGGACGCAGAAAGCTAGTGCTCCCTTAGAAGTACTAAGAGGTAAGTGAAATATTTTTTTTTTTCCTTTAGGCCTATTTGGTTTTGCAACATGCATGTGAAACATTAAGGGCTTGTTTGGTTCTTGGCCAAACTTTGCCCCTACATGGTGTGGCGGGTCACGATGAGCTGTGGCGGAGGCAGATGTGGCGTGGCGAAGGCGGACAAAAAGATCGCCACAATTTGCCATAGCCTCACCATAGAAAACGACGTGATAAAGCAGCAAAAGGACAAGAAAAAAAGTTGTGGCGGCCAAAGGCTAGATGAATACTAAACACCGCCTCGGGTGGTGTGGCAGCCTCTGATTCGGGCGTGGCGAGTTGTGGCTCTAAACCAAACACCCCCAAATATAGGTAAACAAAAAAAGTTATTGAGACGAATCTTTTAAGACTAATATATGGTGGGACAATAATTAACAAATACGTACTCCCTGAGGACTTGATCCGCTGCACTGGCTGCCAGGAGCTGCACCACACTGCACAAATCCAAACTGAAAGACCCTGTAGATTAGCACTGGCTGCAGGTTGCAGCCACGCCAGTTGCATCTGCCGAACAAGTGGAGCCGATCAGGCTAATTACGAGCACGAGCGCACGCACGCGTCTCATTCCACGATCTGACCCCTGCCGGGCCAGACATCGTACCAGAGCCAGAGAGACCAGAGAGCTGCTTGACTGTTGTTTAGATGACTGACGAGATAGAGAGCCCGCCGGACGGACGTGAGACCGGGCGGGGGCGGCCGATCAGTCAAAGGAGGTACAGGGCCAAAGGCAAAGAAGGGCGTCCGTCCGGTTGGTCTGCCGACGCCGGACGGGAAGGACAGTCCTCTGTCCTGTGCCTGTGCTACGACATCCGTGTGCGCATGTGTGTGTGGAGTTTCGCGCGGCTGTGTCTGCCTTTCTGCCCAGCTGCCACGGCAGGGGGGCCCTGCCCTGGTTGCTCCCTGCGGCACGGGAGAGGCCTGTCCACACGGAACTCATGTATCGTGTCCCCCGCTCAACCACAGTGCCAACAGCATTCGACACAGTGCAGGGCTCGGTGAGGAAGAGAGACTGCGAGTGAGACCGACCGGCCGAGGGAAAAAAGCGGGATGGATGCCATGCCGGTGCCCGGTCCGCGGCTGTGCGCGGCTTCCGCGCGCCTCTGCGCAGTGCGCAAGCGACACGCCGGTACTGCGGTGTGCCTTCGTGAAGCCGAGTTTGCATTTATTTAGATTGCAGAAGCTAGGAGTAGCTTTTAAAATGTACAGGTCTCCAAACTGCTATACGGAGTACTGTACGTAGTTTCTAGTACCTAGCTTCCCGAATCTAGCATTTGCATAACGGGAAGGTAGTTGCTTATTACTCCTCCGGTCCTCCCGATAGCTAAAAGGGCACCATGAGCAGAGGTACCTAGCCAATGATTTGGAGCTTGCTACTATGGTGCACGCACACACACAAAATATTGAAGACACATCTACACCTATCGCAAGAGCCTAAATTACTTGTCACTCAAGTTGAGCTCAAAATGCAATAGAGCACCTATATATAGGTTCTGGTGGAGGAACATGATGATAGATATTGGAGCAATGGAGCTTTTATTGCCAATACTATGACACTTGCAGGAGAATCAAAGACGAACACAACTGCCTGCAGGACTGTGATTGCAACCCTTGAAGAAGCATCAAAATCAAAATATTATGTGTGCACTTGCTGCGTGATTGACGAACAAAAGCAGACAATGAGTTATTATATTTTCTTAGTTCTCCCCAGCAAATTTTGCACATATTTTTCCTTTTCGTTTTGCCTCAAAAAACGGCATACATTTTGTTTATCCAACTTGATCCGAACAAAGAACTTGCAAATAGTCTAATTGCATTTTCTTAAAAAGGACAGTACTAAGAATTAATTGCTTTGCAGATAGATAGAACAACGTGCATGAACATACTGAGCTATATATATACGGTTAAGCCACATCTTGCAAGACACGGAAATTGCAATACGATATTGTTCTTAAGTGCACTGCAGTGCAGGCATACATATTATGCGAAACCGAACTAAACGACGAAGAAACTAGATAAATCGATCGGCACACATCTATGCCAGCTGATAACCCTAAAAACCACTTGCCATCCGCGCTTGCTTTTGCGCGGCACACCGGGACTCTCTTGCTTCTTCACGCGCGTCACGTTCAATTTGCCATTAATTATAGCAGCACGTAGTAGAAGGCACCGTGCTGGAGCGGCTCCACTGTGCAGCCCAACGCGTCGACGTGGACGGGCTCGACGTCGAGGCCACGCTCGCCGACGCTGCGGAGCATCACGGCCCCCTCGCCGAAGTGCGCCCTCACGTCGAGCCTCGCAGCCGCGACGTTGTGCGCCACGCTCTTGCCCGTGACGGTGTCCGTGATGCACAGCGCCGCGACGCCCTCCTGCGCCGCCGCCGCCGTGGAAATGGCGGCAGGGGAACCGCCGGTGCTGACAGTGACGACGGCCCCGGCCCCGGCATTGCCAGTCCTGCGTCCATGTAGAGAGACAGTCAAAGATCGATACAGCGACAGGGTATTTAGTGCGTCCAAGTAAGTTATTGCGCGTGCGTGCGTGCGTTGGCCCGTGAATTAAGAAATCGAAGGGTTTGAGGAAACCCAAGAAAAATGACAGTCCAGTCAATGCATGAACAGAGCCTTGAATTGCCATGCCATGCCATGCACACACGCGCATGCCCGCCGCACGCTCGCTCTAGGTAAAGACGCCCCTCGGCAGTGTGAAAGGAACTTTAAGTGCTTTGCTTCACTGCTTGGACGTAGAGCGACAGAAATTTGACAACCGTCATATCAAAATCTTTTGAAGAATGTAGTACTTAGTACGTATGCAAAATGGTCACTACACTCCCTCTAGTGGCTAAAGGTTCGTCGAAAAACAACTTTGATTAAATAACTATTAAAAATTATATCTATGTAAAATATAATTAGTACCATTAGATAGATGTTTGAATCTAGTTTTTAAAATAAATTTATTTGAAAACAGAAATATTGCACGTAAATCGTGGCGACCATAGAGGACCTTATTCTACCCGTTTTAGAAACTACTGCTACCCCTACCACACTACCACTGGAACTGCAAGGCCTAACACAAAGGGGGCAAAATATATGAGCTGTGACATACATATACCAAGCCCTGGTCTTTTATCCCTCAAATTTTCAAATTAATGAAAACCGTCCAATTCTGGGTCTTCTCACCAGTACTACAGATTACTGTCGTTCCTAATACATAGTACATGGACGCCAACAAGCTGCTACGTACACAGATATTGCGCATGATCAATTCATTATCAGTGAAGTGTGTTTGCATAGTCCAAAAAATGGAATCACGTTGTAAATATCATGTTTTCTGTTCCTTCAGGGCTCCAATCTACTCGTTTTATGTAAGCACACATGTCTTCGGTAGGGAAAAAAAAGTGAAAGTACGCATGCAAAATATATGGATTCATTACGTGCAGCATTGGATGCATATGCATCTACATATACGATGATATGATATGATGTTTTGTCACCACGAAATAGTTCATAAGGAGTACACCTTTGAAGCATTCCATCATGAGCGGCTTTTGTTTCCTGATGGGGAGAACAACTCACAAATTTTGGTCTTTTCTAAAGCTAATACTGTACTTGCAAACTGACAAATTTCCACAACTTTTATCATGCACCGTAAAGTCATGCAGGAAGGCTGTGATGACAAGATCGAACACACATGTAGTACTCCTATAAGAGGTTTTGCATGCATGGCTTAATCTTACCGATTGCCACATGTGCAACCCTTTAGACATACAAACACTGACACTACACTTGCTTTGGGATCGGTAGGGTGTGATTGCATTGGAGCTTTTTTTTTATCAAAAGAAGATGTGTTTGTGCGTATTTTTAAACGAGACTTGTGCAATACATAGTCAAAGCTAGCAGCCTAGCACTAGTAGTATTTATGAACACTATATATATAAATCAAACGAACCTGAAAGAGAGACCCAAGATACAGTACACTATAGGAGTAGTATACTCTACTACGAGAGAAATGACCTCCTAATCATGTGACGCGACACACTGGCAGTCCTAATCCATACAAGCAATCCAAGCATATGATGATACAAGACGTAACTGTACTGAGAAAAACCATGCATGCACAAAAATGTTGCTCCAAGATTAATCAGCTTTTCACGTACCTTGCAGCAGATCATAGTTGGCGACGACACCATTAGTACTTGCAGGCAAACCTGTGAGCCCAGCGGTACTGGCTGCAGCCACGCTCGCCACGGTAACAGCGGCGGCGCCCGCCGGCGATGCAGCAAGAGGCGCCGCCTCCATAGCCGTGCTAGCTCCGAAGCCGTACTGCAGCAACCCCAGCTTCGTAGCGTCCTCGTGCGCCACCTCCCTTGCCAGGTTGTTGTTGCTCACCACGGTGGTGTTGCTCTTGCCGAGCTGATGGTGATCGGCGCCGCCCCCGAGCCAGAACTGCCCCAGCCCCGCCGAGCCCCAGGCGCATGTCCTGTGACCAGTGACGGGCGGCTCTGTCACGTCGTTGCACAGCCCCAAGAACGCTCCGGCAGGCAACGCCGCCGGTGGCTGCTGTTGTACTTGCACGGGCACGTGCATGTACTGCCCCCGGCCCCGAGAATGGCAGCGACCTCGGCCGCCGAGAAGCAGCAGCCCTGCGGCAACGGCTGGAGGACGGCGGGCTCGTCGGCGGCTACGACGAGGTCCAGGTCCAGCACCTTGTGCGCTGGCGCCGAGACCGGCGCCACGGGGTGGCCTTGGTAGTACATCTGATGAGGACACGCCGCGGCGAGCGGCCCTAGCAAGTCCATGGCCGCCGCCGCCGTCGTGGACATCGCCTGCGCCGCCGCCGCCGGCTTGCTGGAACCGGAGGAGCGGTCGGAGGATGACGACGACGAGGAAGTGGGCGCCTGCACGGCGGGCGAGGCGAGCAGCTGGAATTGGCTCTGGATCAAGGGCTGCTGCGGTGGCGGCGTGACGGGCGCCGCGGCGGCGGCCCCGCGGATCATCGGCGAGCGCGCGAGGCCCAGCCCCAGCCGTCCGGTGCCCGCGGTGGTGTTGTTGTTGCGCAGCTTGTTCTTGGAGCGGGCCTTGCGGTTCTGGAACCAGTAGAAGACGTTGGCGTCGCCGACCTGGCCGTACTCCTGCAGGCGCATGCGGATGCGCGGGATCTCGTCGCGCGGCGGGGTCATCATGCCGGAGTTGAAGATGGCCTCCAGAATCCGGATCTGCTCCGGCTTGGGGTTCCACCGCGGCTTCGGCTCAGGGGTCGCTCCTCGCCGCCTGCACATGCACAAATCAAGAAAACATAGCAATCAGCTAGCTTCACCACCTCTCAATCTTGATCTCCCAACTCGCAACAGATAAACCCTACCTCTACTAGTGGCATGCACGAGTAGCTAGCCGTGGCAGGTGCAGGTGCAGGTGCATGTGCATGCATACATCTCGGCACGGTGGCGTACCTGGGTAGCCTGGGAGGGGGTGCTTGAGGCAGCGGCCGGTGGTGGTGGTGGTGGAGCCGCCAGCGGAGAGGAGGGACGGCGGCGAGCTGCTGATGTCAGGCTGCGTCTGCCACGGCTCGCCGGCGTGCTTGGACCTGAACATGCTTGGCCAGTGTCTGTTGTTGAAGGAGGATGAGGCCATGCTGAGCCGATCTTCTCTTCTCCTCTCTTGTTGCCCCCTTTCGCAGCACACCAGATCTTCTCCTTGTGAGCTCGCGACGAGACTCTAAAACAGCAGCACCAGCTAGGGATTCTATACTACTACGTACCACTACTTCATCACCCACAACTGCCAGTGAAGCCTCTGTGGATCGGAGAAGATCAGTGAGCTCCCTACCCTGCTGTCGTCGCACCTTCTCGCTACGCTACGGGCTATGATGGCCTATGGGTAGTCCGTCTTTCACCAGGCTCGTCCGGTAGCCTCTTATAATAGCCGCACCTACCCTCGGTCTCGCTCAGCGAACGTTGCCACGCAATGAATGGTCTCCCAGTTCTACTGGCCGGCTCCAGTCCAGTCCAGTCTCGCCCCGCGTGGAGATGCGTGCTCGCGGAGACCGCGTCGCGTGGCGTTGCATCGGGAGGGAACTGATGGACGCCTCGCCCCCGCTGTGCGGCTGTGCCGCTCATGCCGGATGGGTGCAACGAGCGAAGGTACGCGCGCGCGAGCGACCGAGCGAGCTGGCTGCTACAGTGGTGAGTGTGCATGCTGCTGGCTGCTGGCTGCTGGCTGCCACTGCCAAGCAAAGGTGGTGGACACGGAAAACCGAAGCGACCCGCTGCCGTGTTCTGCCATTTCTCTGACGGTGCCTTTCGGAATGAGGGAGCGTGATGGCGACCGGGGGCGTCGCCTCGGCCTTTCTTCCGATCCCATTTGCCGGAAGGAATGAGAACTGCAGCCGCGTCACATGGCGATGGGGCGGCAATTTGACCGCGCATGGCATTGGCAATGCTCGGGTGGTGCCTGCGTTTTTTTACCGACCGGACCTAGGAAACCGCCGAGGTCGAAACGTAAAAACGGTCCGTTACCGGTAAAACCGGACGGTTACCGGACGGTTTGAAATTTGAATTCAACTGAATTCAAACTACGCGCCGGCGAACGGTAAAAATCGGTAAACCGGCGGTTTGGAATTTATACCGCCCGGTTTGAGCGGTTTACCGAGCGGTTTGAGCAGTTTGAACGGTTTTTTTCAAAAATTCAAAATATAATTTTTTTTATAAAATGCTAAAAAAAAAAAAATTCCTAAAAAATACTTCATGATTTGTAGAATCCAATGATGTCAAAATTACTTAAATTTGAGTGTGTTTAGTATGTTTTTCGACCTTCATGATTTAATGGGCCTTAATGGGCCGGGTGTGTGTTTTTTTTTTTCTTTTTTTTTTAAAACTTAGATTTGAAATTTTTTATACCAAACCAACTCCAATTTGACAAATTTTTACACCCTTGGCTTCTATAAATCACGAACTATTTTTACAGAATTTTTTCAACGATTTTTTTCAAATTTTAAATTTTAAATTTGCCTTCTTTTATACCGGCCGGTCCGTAACCGGACCGCCCGGTATAAACGGTAACCGCCGTTTACGCTGAAAACCGTCCGGTAGAAAAAACGCAGTGCGTGGGCTGAGCGAGGAACAGGATTATTTTCTGGAGGGGATACCGGGCAAAAGTGCGTACGTAACCGGCTAAAACCGCAGCGTGAGTTACGCGCCGGGTAGAATTTGAGTGGGTGTTGGATTGAACGCTAGCTTTTCCAGCCTTCGACATGTCAGTATTTTTTATTTTTTTTGACAACAACATGTGAGTAGATTTGAATATGTTGTAAAGTATTCTCTCCGTACCTAAATAACTGTAAACAAGTCTGATTTAATTTGTAGAAAAAAACATACAACATTTATATCTCCAAATAAATTTATAAAATAACTAGATTCAAAGATCTTTCCACCGATACTAATTATATGCCATTAACACTAATAAGTTTTAAGTATTTAATCAAATTTGTTTCTCGAAGCGTAAATGATGTATTTAGAAAGAGAGAGAGAGAGAGAGTTTTGTGTTGTGTTAGCTTTGTCCTAGGATAAACATTTATCTTCTTTAAATATGATTTAAATCACATAGGTTCATAAGATTTATATTTTTAGATTCACTTTGTAAATACTATTATTATCTATAATTCACATCCATGGTAGAAGTTTTTTTTAGACAGGGGAGGAAAGAAGGTCGCAGATATCAATTGAAGGATAGTGGGCCAATTGATATCCGCTGTCCTTCAATTGATATCCGTCGACCTTCTTTCTTCACTATGTTCATGGACTAAATATTGTTGCTAAAACATGTAGCATGTTGACTCTAAGAGCACCTTAATTTAGTAGTGACTTATAAACCGGGTCTAAACATATCATTTTATATTTTAAAAGAAGAAAAAAAAAAACATACACAACAAATAGGGAAAATTTCAATTCAATTCATAATATATATTGAATTAAAGGTAAATTTATATGAACATACTAGAACATTGGGATACAACATACTAGAACATACCATAAGTTTGACAAAAAATATGATCATACTAGAACATTAGGATATGTATGCCATGTGAAAGGTCCTAATGGCTAGAGGGGGGTGTGTGTTGAATAGTATATTAAAAATTCCTTCAAGACACTAGAGCAACCGGTTAGTATTTAAAACGGCAAAGCGTAACAAAAGCGCTACAAGTTTATCTAAGCAAGCCCCCTATGCAAACAACCACTAAATATATTCTATGATCACTAGTCAATCAATCTAGCTAGCTATGTTGATCCTAGGTGACAACACTAAACAAACTAGAGCAAGTACACTAGCTAGATCAACTACCACTACTCAAGCTAAACGAGTAATCAAGAGTAAATGCTAGAGGAGGTGTGATCGATATACCGACGTAGACGTGTAGAGGTGGAAGCCAATCACCGTGATCAATATAAAATCTCTAACGAGCACAAACAAGATTGACACGATGATTTTTTACCGAGATTCACGTGTTTGTCGACACGCTACTCCTCGTTGTGGCGATGCACCCACTAGATGTTTCACAAGCTTAATGGTCGGTGCCAAATCCCACGGTGGGAGCTCAATGAAACAATCACTAGAGGGGATCCACAAGCCACGAGCAATCCACTAGTGATGCCTTTTGCGAATCTCCCGCAGGGTAAGGCTAAATCCCTCACAAGTCCACCAGTGTGGCCTCGAACAAGCTCCAATCGAGCTCAACACCGCCTCAACCTCCAAGCCGCTAGGGAACCAAGCAAATTCCCAAGAGAAACGAAATCCCGTAGCTCCTCCAAGGACGAAGTGCCTCTAGATGCAATCAACAATGCAATGCACTTCAGTCTCTCTCAATCTCACCCAAGAATCGAAGTTAGGGTCAAGAGATGAGTGGAGGGGAGTATCTCAAGCTCACAAGGGTGTTAGAGTGTTCGAATGTGCAAGAGAGAGCTCTAGTAACTGGCCAACCAAGTATATATAGAGCCCACTCAAAAATAGAGCCGTTGGTCCACAAATGGAGTTTCTGCGTCTTGACCGGGCCCGATTGTGCGACCGGACGCTCCGGTCGGTGACCGGACGCATGCGCCAAGCATCCGGTCAAGCTTCCGGTCACAACCGACAAACCGTCTGGCCCCACTGCTGACACCGAACGCTATGCGTCCGGTCGATGCTTCCAGTCGTTGACCTTTCTATAATCGAGTGGACTTTGGCCAATCGGCGCGTCCACGAGCCGGCCCGGCCGCCGCTTTTCCGCTGAAGTTCGTCATCTTGTTGTCGCCTTTGCTTCAACCTTGCTTCGCCTCTTGCCATAAGTTGCCAACACATCGAGGATGATCTCAATATCATGTATGTTAGCATTTCACGAACGATTTGGCAATAACGAAGTTAGTGCTCTCAAGTCTAAATGCAACATGCAAGTCAATATGGACCTAGAGGCACTTTGTTATTGGATTAGCCATGGCATTCCCTCTTGATAGACGGACATCTATCCTAAATGTGATCACACTCTCTATAATGTCTTGATCACCGAAAGAAAAACCCTATCAAGTTATACCTTTGCCTTGATCTCCGGGTCCTTTCCAAACCGACAATCGAGCTTGATGATCCATCATGTCCATCATCAACGCCCATGTTCATGATCATCATGCTCCACATCATCCATGCAATCCTATCTCTTAAGTCATACTTAGAGCAAAGGATTAGCATAACAAGGTGTCATCAATTTCCAAAACCAAACATGAGATTTCACCATGTATGCAAGTATACTTAAGTATGGTCATACTTATTTTATATACTAAGGTAATAGTATTATAATAACATATTAAAAAAATATTGATTCTTTTGGGAATAAATCATGTAGTATGATCTAGAGCATCTTAAAATGAGTATATAAACATACTCAAACTGATAAACAAGTATGCACGCATACACGATGTGGTTTATTGAAGTTGAAGTAACTACTCTCGGGAGTAGGAAAAATGTCCCCTTGTCTTATTAAAAATATAACAATGCATGATGAACAATGCAACCATAATTTAAACAGAAATAATATTGATTACCATTCCACCTTTAATTTAGTCGCTTATGATTAAATAGTTGACATAATCATTTTGTGTTAACTTTAATGATTAAGTAAACACAAAATGATTATATTTTTAATACCCTTGACATAATGATTATATTTTTAATACCCTTTAAACAAAAATCATATTTGCTACGTAGTGCATATTTAAGGTGGAATGGTAAGCAAATATAAGATGTAATGGTAAGTAAATATGATTTACGTAATGCAAATTTAATGATTAAGTCCACTTTAAAACAGAAATCATATTTGCTATTTACTGTAATGCATACTCCTTGACAAATTCAAATAAAAAAAAAGGTTTGACTGAAAAACTTTTAGATCTCAATGTCTCATGGAGTACTACAACTTTGGTTTAGATCATTTCTCCATCCGAGATCATTTTAACAAATTCAAGTAATTGTATCTTTCCCAACGGAGAGAGACATTGCCATCAACATACATGAATCTTCACGCTTGAAGTTCAAGGACAACGAGTGTATATATGTCATGAATCTTCATGGGTTTTGTAGTACGGGTCCTCGTCGGTGTCCGTTTTTTTTAAAGAGAGGTGATCAGTTCACAAATCTTTGGATGTGGGATACCATTTCTCATTCGAAAAGCCACTCACCACGTGCCAAACGTTACGTAACGGTAATGCTTGGGGTAGTACGCCCCAACGGCGTACTAAAAATTAGACGGCCTCCCCACGCCAAGACCGTGCCCCACGCCGGGCCGCGCCGACGGCGGCGGCGGGCTTCCGTGAGCGACGGCTGTCGGATCCGCCAGGTCCGAGGGCGGTGGCGGCAGATGCGGTAGGTTGGCCTCCCCCCCCCCTCTCCCCGCCTTCTCCTCCAACTTCGACGAGCTAGGGTTCCAAAGAAACTTTTTCCGTTTCTTCTCCAAGTCCCTGCTAGCTTTCCCGTGGGGGTATAGATGTCCCATCGGGGGAGGCAGAGGAGGAGGCGGTAGGAAAGGCGGTGGGAATGGTGGACGGTGGCTTAGGTGCGGTTGGCGGAGCAGGGAACGGTCGGGCCGGGAAGGGGGGGGCGCCATGGCCGGACTTGTGTGGAGCTCGCTAGAGTTAGCCATGGCCGCATCGGGGCAAGGGGGGAGGGAGGGGAAGGGGAGAAGGTGGTCGCCGGCGATGGTAGGATGTCGCCGAGCTTCGGCGAAGCTTAGCCGCGGCGCGCAGGTGGGGCGGTGGACGGGCGGGCGTCGGAGCAGAGAGGAAAGCGGAGGCTGAGGTGGGTCGGGCCGTGGGACGCGGGCGTCCCATGACTTTCCCTTACCCGAACAGATTTGCTATTTCGTCATTTCTCATCTTTCCTTGGCGATTACTGAGTACTACTCGTTGCTCGTCTAATTATCCGCCGGTCAAAAACCAGGCAAGAGTTGTGGACGATCGACTGTGGTTCGCTTGTTGTGACGTGGCATTGAATGCATTGAATTTGTACAAATTCTAACTGGAGGAGAGGTTGTTGCATGCAGTAAATAGCAGGGGAGGAGATGCGTGCGCGAGTACTGTACGTGTGCGCTGCATGCATACATGCACGACGATAGAGATCGGGGACCCGGCCGGCCGGCAACCGGCAGTGCTGATGGGAGAATTCTGGTCCAAGGCAGTAATGGCATTGCCACCTGCTGTAACGAGGGCCGGGGCGGATGGTTTGACTCGAGAGAGGGCCGGGCCGGCGTGCAAATATCAATACTCTCTCAGTTTGAAAAAAAAAGGTACTATATAATTTGAGCCGATCAACTTGATTACACCAAATTTATAGTAATTAGTGCTAATAGTTATGTCTCAAATAAAATTTATTATAAAAATATATTTCATCGTTAATCTATTGATACTTATTTTGTATTACACGTGTAAGTGATCTTTTTATATAAATTTGGTTAAAGTTAGAATGACTGTACTTTTTAGGAAATGAGATTTTTTTTTTGGGGTGGGGTGGGGGGGGGGGGGGAATCGAGGTGATATGGTGCCTGCATCTTGAGTGAAAGTTTTCGTATCGATGACGTGACAAATCTTTAGACATTGTTGAACATCTTTGGCCTTTGGGTATGCTTTTTTGGTCTAGTACACACTAATATGCACTAGTACTGCATAAACTATTCTAAGAAACAAATTTGATTTTTAAAAAATAGAATAATACAATTTGGCTCGTGTCATACCTATGGCACATGTGTTTTTTACCTCTCACAAAATCTTCTCAATCCCTGTGAAATGTAATCAGATTGCCTCTATCTCAAAATAATTACACACATCGGGTTCTGATAAGTCCAACTATTTTAATTTTGACCAAGTATATAAATATAATACCAATATTTATATCTTTAAATAAATTCTTTATTATAAAAATATGTATTTAGTCAAAGTTAGAACAGTTTAACTTCTCGAGATGAGAGATATGTCTTACTTATTTTAAGGAGAGAATTAGGTATATGGCTCTCAAAAAAAGTTGTCTTATGTATGTGGCCCTTTTTTTTTTTTTAATTTGGGAATATGGCCTTGAATCCAAATTTCTTTAGGTATATGGCCTTCCGTCCATTTTGAGGGGTAATCTAAAAAGTTAACTATGAGGGTAAAAAGACCATTTTACCCCTGAGTAAAAAAAAATAATAAAAAAAACATAGTTTTGTTCATTGTTGTATATTTTGAGTATATAATCACATTCAAATAGAATTATTTATTCAACAAATTGTATCACCCAAATTTACTGTATGAGACTGTCCATAATTATTTATTGGAGCAAAGGATAATAGTAGCAAATTTACCGCCTCAGTTGTATGTAATGAATTATTTATTACTCTCTCCGTTCCAAATTGTAGTTCACTCACTGCTTTTCTAGATACATTAATTTTTCTATGCACCTAATTATACAATATGTCTAGATACATAGTAAAAGGAATGGATCTAGAAAAGTCAAAGTGAACTACAATTTGGAACGTAGGGAGTATTAGTAATAGTCTGACCGCTTGGCAGGATTGAAATGATTCTATATAGGATTTGATTTTCATTTTTGACTACAACGTGGTTCACGAGATTAATTGTTTCCAATACAAACTACATATTTTGTTGCCTAAATATACTTGCATGGCAGGCTTTGATTAGGAATTAAAAATTGGAGGCCAACTTGCATGCGCTTTGATTTCGTGCAATCAATTTGGTACTAGCCATGCATGCAGCCAATAAAGAAGCCGTCGCTGCGGTCCACACCGGATCAAACTTCCTCGCCGGACCTGTCTCCCACCGCCGGCGTGGAGAATAGTATTCTCAGCCCAGGCTGCAAATTAGCGGGGTCCTTGTTCAATGTGATTATATACTCGAAATATACAACAAATGAACAAAACTATATTTTTTTTATTTTTATACTCAGGGGTAGAATGGTCTTTTTACTCTCATAGTTAACACCGTTACCTCTCAAAATAGACGGAAGGCCATATACCTAAAGAAATTTGGATTCAGGACCATATTCCTAAATTCAAAAAAAAAAAACCACATACCTAAGATAACTTTTTTTGAGGGCCATATACCTAATTCTCTCTATTTTAAGATGGAGAAGGTACTTGTCTTCTCTTTCTCCTCGTCCCTTGTTGGGAATGCTCCTACGGAGTACTATCTCTCCTGGCTCTCTGTTGTCAGGACTGCTTGGAAGATGGACCGGTGCGGCCGGCCTAACCTAACCAGCAGGAAGATGTAGACCTGACTGTGGCGCCCTCCTGGTCAGGTCTGTGCTCCTTCTCGTCGTGTGTGTCTCCTCGTGGGGGTCGACCCTGACACCTGCCTATGGAAGCACGAACACGAACGAGGCCCGCACCGCACGAATGGCCAAGAGACAGGGAACGGCGCTGCAGAAAGTGCGGAAGGCAATCCACCCGTCGCTCGTGGGCTCCTGGTCCTGGCACTGCCACTGGCAGATGCAGCGGCCACCGGCCCGCTCCGCAGCAGTCCACGCTCCAGAGACCGCGCAGACCGCAGTGAATGCCATGCCCCATGCCAGGGGACGGACGCCTGCTCTGCTCGTCCTCGCCCTCGTCCTCGCCGGCTCACCGCCGTGTTCGGGACCACGCAACAAACGGTGCGCAGCAGCCCAACGGTGCCCGCGGCTCCCTCTTCTCATCCACCGCACCGCATGCACACGGTCGGCATGGCTATTCCTAAGCTATCCAATAATCTAGGCTAGCTGCATTTTTTCCTTCTTTTTTTTTTTTTTGCTGTCTCTGTACGATCCATGATGCATGCATATACTCTCCTCAGATTCGGATCTTTGAATTGCTTTGGACATGAATCAAGTTTTGGACTCGCTTCGCTCTTATTTAAATTTTTTATGTAAATTATAAAACAAACAAAAATATCATTACAATATCTTTAGTGATGTAATAAGTCATAACAAAAGTGGTAAATATTTATTAAAAAAGTTAAATAAGACGGAGGTCAAACATACTTTTATAAATAGTCAAAAAAGAATCGCAAAGATTAAAACGGAGGAAAGATTACTGCCTACTAGCTGCAGAGATTTGCTCGGGCTAATTTAAAAATGGTTCATCTTGTGCAATCCAAGATGGATGATCCAGGCTCGTGCGTGTGTTTGTTTGTGTCCGCTGATGGATCCGCGGCACGGAAAACTTGGTTTGGCGGTAGCGCGCCATGCTTCTGAGTTCTTCTGAACCGATGGAGCGAGGTCGTCTGGTTTCTTCGGCCTCCTACTCAATTGGCGGGCTGATGACGGGAGAGTTAGGGAGATCGATTAAACAAATTGGCAAGGGGGGGCCTCGGTTGTTGACTTGCAAGCCTCCCCATCGTCGATCCCGTGCTGTGCATGCAGCAGGCGAGTGACGAGATAGGACAGCGGCATCTGCAGACTGCAGCAGCATGCATGCATGGGTCGTCGTCCCCTTTTCTCCGATCTGTGGTTTTCTGTATGCAGATCACCCTTTGTGTTTGTTCGAGTTATAGAACAGTGGTAAAGAAAAACGGACACAGATGCTTGATTTGATTATTAGATTTCTCTATTCCTTTTACCCAGTTTTATTAGGGAATCAACCGATCAAGGCATCATCAAGCGTACACTCAGTCTGTTTCCAAAAAATAAAAAAAGTAAGTTTTAAATATGGGCCGGCTCGACCCAGCCTCGGCAGCCCAACGTTCCCCAAATGGCCATATGCCGACGGGGCGCGTGGATGAAGGCAGCGCAGCTTTTGCTCAAAAAAAAAAAAAAAAAAAAAAATGAAAAGCGCAGCTATCGTCAGGAACTGCTACTAGTGTCTAGTGATGTCAATTTTAAAGGGAAAAGGTCATTTGACCCTCTTGACTTTGGTGGCCATTCCATTGATTTCTTATCGACAAAATCAGCTTTTTAATCTTAACTTTTAAATCATTTGTTTTTGACATTTTGTTTTGATGATGGGTTTGCTCACGTGGTTTCATCTCAAAGCTGTTAAACCAGGCTAAGTTAGAAAGTTTCAGACGGTTAATAGTTCTTTTTTAAGAAAAAAACTTCAAAAATCAAAATAGCATTTCAAGAAAGATTCAAATAAGTAATGCAATTATGGGTGTGTTTAGTTACATCTAAAATGCCAAATTTTTCATAGTATTGGTAGGGGTGGGGAAGCTTTTGAGCTTTTTTGATCTCTTGAGACCAAAATCCAAAATGGAGAATAGTCACCTTTTGCCACAAATTTTACATGCGTTTAGTTCCATTATGCAAAATGATGGACCAAAACCTAAAAATTTTTAGGATGAAAGGGAGACTAGCACCCCCACAAAGGGGCCCGCAACTTGACTTGGTAGACGAGAGCGAAGATGGTGGCCTGGTCTGGTCTCCGCGGGCCAAGGATGGATCTAAAAGATTTGATATCTGAGATGAAAAGATTTGTTACGAACATTCTTTGTTGTTTTTCCTTTTGTTCTATTATTACATGATACATTTCTTGTTAGGTGCTTTCCAGTATAATATTTTGTTGTGTATAATCTCTCGTATATATATAAGTATAATATTACAGTGAACCGAACGGATTCAACTGAATCTAATTTGGTTAATCTTTAACAGCAAATTCGGTTAATACTTTGCTAAAACCGAAATCCTTAATAACCGATTGATTTCATCAAATCAACTGATCGTGCGCAGGCCTACCTACTAATCCTTCCAGCCCAAGGCCCCAAGCACGCGAGAGCTCGACACGCTGGCAGGTACAGGCGTACGTACAGCAAAGCCCCGAAGGATGATCCTTTCCCTCGTTGGAAATTTGTCATAACACTAACAGCGGTGTACATGACCGTGTGATTGCGTCCAAGCTTTGGCAATGGAGGGTGACCCACCCGTCGGTAGCTAAGCTACGGCGTGAAGACCAATCAGGCAACCGTCGTGTGTGTGCACATGTGTACGCAGCAGCCGAGTCAGCGAGAGGGAGGGAGCCAGGACCCAGACCGAGTCAGCGAGACAACGCCGCCCTCGTCGTTTGCCAGTGCGTCCACCTCAGCTTTCACCGCGCGTGCCATCCCAATCTCCCAAGTCCACGGCCAGTCGGCCACGGCCCACGGTTGCCGGGTTCCGGCTGGCTCCAGGCTCAAGCCTCCAACCTCCTCCCGCGCCTCCCGATATATTCACAAACAAAAAACAGAGAAGCGCAAGCGCAACACAAGAACAAAACAACCCAGCAAAACGCGGCGACCTCGTCCCCTTTTCCCCGTAGCAGAGGCAGAGCACCGCAGCCCACCACCACCAGAAACAAAGACGAAACGCGCCGCGCCGCGCCGCACCGCACCGCACCGCGTTCCCTGCCCTGTCCAGCGCCGCGTCCGCGTGGAAGTGGAATGGAAGGGTTATAATTGAGGCGTGGGACGGCAGACAGAGGAAGGCCGGCCGCCGCCTTCCGCTCTGCTATTTAGCCAGGGAAGGAAGAAGCGGGGCGATCGAATCGCGCCAAACAACCAATCGATCGATCGTCCGGCCGGTAGTTCGATCAAGGAGAGCGAGCGCGTTCCTTTTCCTTCCACGTCTCCGTTCCGCTGCTTTAGGGCCGGGAAGGAGGAAGGAAGGAGAGAGAGAGATGGCGTCGGGGTACCGCGCGGAGGAGGAGTACGACTACCTGTTCAAGGTGGTGCTGATCGGGGACAGCGGCGTGGGCAAGTCCAACCTGCTGTCGCGGTTCGCCAGGGACGAGTTCAGCCTCGAGACCAGGTCCACCATCGGCGTCGAGTTCGCCACCAAGACCGTCCAGGTCGACGACAAGCTCGTCAAGGCGCAGATCTGGGACACCGCCGGACAGGAGAGGTACGCCCTTCCTTCCTTGTTTGCTGTTCGTTATGTAGATTGCAGATGCAGTTCTAGGTAGGATTTGTGCACCATTTTCCAGTTCAGGCTTCCTGGTTAGTAGTAAGTAATTTAAATAGATTATTAGTAAATGGTTGCTATTATGGAAACTTAAGCGTAACTGACGGAATGAACATGCTTCTGATTCGCATTTCAAAGATGAAAACCAAACCACTGGCCTGTTGATGATAGCTTGATGCTTTTTATGGCTGAAAACGGAATTGATTTCCATATTACTCCAGCTGGGAAATGAATCCAGCAATTAAGCTTGATCCATGAGCATCGCGATCGCGCTTTTCAGTTTCTTGCTTGCGTAGCGCACTTTCAACTCGAGCCAACTTTACGTGCATTTCGCTAGCGTGCCATTCAATTTCCTCGACCCTTTCAGCTGATTGCGTGTGCCCCTACCTGCAGGTACCGCGCCATCACGAGCGCATACTACCGCGGCGCGGTGGGCGTGCTGGTGGTGTACGACGTGACGCGCCGCATCACCTTCGACAACGCGGAGCGCTGGCTGCGGGAGCTGCGGGACCACACGGACGCCAACATCGTGGTCATGCTGGTGGGGAACAAGGCGGACCTGCGCCACCTGCGCGCCGTGACGACCGAGGACGCCGCGGCCTTCGCGGAGCGGCACGGCACCTTCTCCATGGAGACGTCGGCGCTGGACGCCACCAACGTGGACCGCGCCTTCGCCGAGGTGCTCCGACAGATCTACCACGTCGTCAGCCGGAACGCGCTCGACATCGGGGAAGACCCCGCCGCGCCGCCCAGGGGAAAGACCATCGACGTCGGCGCCGCCAAGGACGAGGTCTCACCCGTGAACGCGGGCGGCTGCTGCTCGGCTTAGCCTTTTCGTTTCGTTTCTTTTTGGGCTGGTTTTGCCCTGGTCAAACATACACTTTGCTGATTATCAAGCAAGACAAAACGTGATGACAATCTTTCTTGACACTGTCAAGCGGTTGGGGTGGTTGGCGCTCGACATTGACAACGTGGTTTGGAGAGGGCGCCATGATGTTTTGCAAACTTGCAATCGCTGTCCTCGATTGAATTTCTCGGGCTATTTGATTGATTGATACACTAGTAGCAGATAGCAATGTACATTTACAAAGTGGCGAGCTTTGGATGAAATGCTGACCTTTGTGCTGTCATACACTTAAATAGGGAAAGCGATTTCCACTGATTTGGATGAAACATTAGCATGTCTTGGCAGCTTCGAAAAAAAAGTGCACAATATACCCGCAAATGGAATTAAATAACCAACAGTCGACTGCACGAAAGCTGCAGAAAACATTATCAGTGGCCGCCGGACTGATAGTGATAAAGGGCCATTTTGGTGCCGTCAACTGCTAAAAAGATGTACAGGAGTATCCATGTTATATTAGTTTCATCAGAGTTAATAATAGATACAAGGCTGCCTAGAGATGCCATTACGGAAGCTTTTTTTCTCCCTAGTTCGCCTCATCATACACATTGGGGCGAACTGAGCGGATTTAAAATATTCTACATTTGAAGAAAAAATAATAAATGTTATGGCTGTACAGTTTCAGGAAGCTGAGTACTCCCTCCCGGTCACAACAAAGTTAACAACAAATACAGGTAGCACCATTGTCTACCACTTGTTATATACAAAATTGAGCTGAACGTTTGTCGAAGCAAATAACAGACAGGCTTATTCATTCCTGCTCATTGTCCTTGTCTTCTGTTGGCAGACAATGCTGTTGTCTTGCAGATGGGGCACAAGTTCTTCACCATTAGCCACTGCTTCACGCACTCTGCGTGGTACCTGTGACCACAGTCAAGGGTGCCAACGCAGTCTCTAACCTGGTACTCCTCCTGCGAGATCCACCGAGCAAAACTTCCTTAGAACTATGAACTGGCCAATGACAAAGTGCTTCTCATTTAATTCATCCCTGATGACGAACTTCACACTTTATTATCTACGTATTACTACTCTGGAAGCAGCTTAAAGCATGTAGTACAAACCATCTCTCTGAAGATGGGTTGTATATATATAATTGATTATGTAATAGTACTAAATAAGCAATAAACTACTAATTTATTTCTCATCAAACTTAAACAAAATAATACTGCTTTGAAATTATTTGAAAGACTCCCAACTTGTGTGATCTAGGTTTCATTTAGTGTTGTGTTACATCTTTCATATTTTCATCTGCAGCGTCAACAGATGCATACTAACTATCAGTATAACTAAGATCCACAACTGTGAAGTTCAGACCACGTGGAAGAGAAGTGATGCAATCAGCAAGGCCTATCAGTATAACTAAGATCCACAACTGTGAAGTTCAGACCACGTGGAAGAGAAGTGATGCAATCAGCAAGGCTGAGTGCAAGGCTATGTACGTGCGCAGCAGCAGCTGTAATGTTCATATCAAATCTGGAGCAGATAGCTGGATGATGATTCATTGTTTGGAATAGATGAAATTAGTTGTCAATAAACAAAGTACACAGTGAAGGAGTAGGACCTGGCATATTATGCAAGCATCATTCTCTAGAGAAGATTTAGATGGCTGATCAGACATGCTCGATGTTCCTGGAACATATAGGCTAGTCCTCAATTTATCTACAATGTGACTTTTGTCAGGCCAGTATTGACATCTCCAATCTGCTCTTCTAATGCTAAAAGCTCCTGTAGTGCACCAAAAAAAAAAAAAGCATGTCATACAATAGCTAACATGTGATGTGAATTTACAGAGCAGCGGCATCCAAATACCTCGTATGTCATGCTGTCTATATCTAGACGCATATCTCTATGCTCATCTACAGTATTTGTCACTTCATACAATCTCGAAAAATCCATTATTGTGGCATGCTGCTGGGACAAACCAAATGGCCATATGAGCTTACATGTGCTGTTAACAAATATCCTTAATAACAAAAATAAAAGCAGCTGTGAAAAATTCTGCCAAGAGTACATCCATTCACTCTGTACTCTACAATGTCTACATTCATGTAGCCAAAACGTTGTTTCAGTTACTTATTATTCCCTTTGTTCCAAATTATAGTTTCTGGTTTAGTACCAGGTCAAAATTTCTAACTAACTTTGACCAAGTTATATAAAAAACATATTAACATCTACAAATTCAAATCGCGGCACTATCAAGTCACATTTCATGAAGAATTTAACAAATCTAATTCAATGTTGTATATGCTGGTGCGTTTTTAATAAACTTGGTCAAAATTATAGATGTTTCACTTAGGACAAAGCTAGAGTGAACTACAATTTAGGTCGGAGGGAGTATTTAGTATTAATTAATGACAGAAAAAAGTTATATGCTATCATAAATCAGAAAGGGTATGTCATATAATATGCACAGTTACTATGCAACAGGACAAAACCTTAAAGGCTGTGTCAGCTTCTACTGCAGCAGCTGGTGCTGTTGCTGCTACAGTGGCTGGCAGTAGAGAAATTGCAGCAGCTGCTGCAGCAAGCTGATCCAAATATTGCCAAAATGTTTTTTGTTCCCACATTACAAAGGCACGTAGCCAGAAAGCTAACTGCCAGAACAGATTGAAGTGTAATGTTACCTCAGGTGGTAGAATCCTTATGTTGCGGTGGTTAACCGGATTTGCCAGGAACGGATGCTGTGGAGGTCCAAAAGTACGTTCAGAACTGGAGAAGAGAACTGGAATTCGTGGACCTAAGTGGAGAGACGGTTTGCAGGGTAATTAACACCACCATGCAAGACAATCGTTACTGTGGGATTGTTGGTAAGGAACTTGCATTTGAGTAGGATCAAGCAGATTATGAGCTTGCATGCCATGCATCGCATGCTGGTGGAAATAAGGTACTGGTCCCCGAGAAACAGTTGAAGGGACATTCTGATATTCATGAAAGCCTCCATTTGCGATTTCTGTGGCTCCTGAATGGACAAATCTGCCTGTTAAAAAGCAAAACGTTTGAAATCATATCACCCCCTGTAAAGAACTCAGAAGACCCCCTACTCAAGTTTCCTTTTTTAAACAAAGCTAATCAACTGAGTTGACTTATCAGGTACATTTGGCAACGATTTTATATGTATCAATATTGATTGTTCAAATAGATAGCAGAAAATAGATTTTAAAGATGTCTGATGCAAAAAAAACTGGCATTTGTCCATAAACTTACCTTGAATATTAGTAGTTGCATTGACATATTCCCACTGGGGAACTCCATCAGCAATACCATTTGTAGCATGGGACATCCATGAATGGCCAACATGAGTGGATGGAAATGTATAGTTCCCACGCTGTGCTGATTCTGGATGAACAGCCATTGAGTTGAATCCATTAGTTCCAGTTAAGGAAGATCCTTCTAAGGGTGGCCAACTGCTGTGTCCATGATATTCTGATGGGTTGAACGGTGGAACATTAGAAGAAACTGTTGATTCAAAAGAAGGGTCCCAAGGCCTAAGCATAGGATTCTGAGGTGCATGGGAAGATGAGCTTGAGCTTGCAAATCCATTAACAAAATGATAGCTTCCAGCAACTGCAGCATTTTTCCTTTTAATATGTTCTCTAGCACTTTCACCAACACTGTCATTTCTGCTACTCTCATCCATAGTTCCTGGGACTTGGTTTAGAGGCAATGTTTGATTCCCCGATCCAAAGCTCTGAGCATGAGAAACATGTCTGTTCATTGATGTTGATGACATGCAGGGATTGTACATATTTGATGCGAAGACAAAACCAGAATCAACACCTAAATTCGGGGTGGGTTATGAACAGGTTGATGGTGATGATTTATGCTCACATCATAGTAACTTCAAGACACCAGAGAGACCAATGTTCGTTGCATTTCCTACAACTCTGACAGCATGCTGTGCACCTTGCTCAGATATTTCATTACCATTGCCTCCCTAGAGCTTGCCCTCTCTCTGATGTAAGATCAATGACTTGGGAGTGCAAACCATATTTCTAAATGCCATAACGCCAATTATTATTTCCCTTAGCTTCAAGAAATAGCCAAGGCAGGCTAAGTCAAAAACTATGCCTTATCATCACCTCTACCTGATACCACACAAAAAAAATTAGGTAAGGTTGAATAAAATTAATAGGCTCAAATGTGACATGCAAAGAGACAAGATTGTGGAGTTTAGGAATTTGCTTGGTAAAGGACATGAAAATTCTAATACTCATATCGTAAAAAAGTAGTAATGTTATAAATAAGCTAAAGATGATTGATAGAAAAGTAGACAGAATTTTTTTCCACCATAGGCAATCAGGAATTTCATTACGAGAACACAATAAAATTACAAGTTCCACTTGTTTTAAAAAAAAGTCGAAACAGATGTCAATAGAGAAGTATGGAAGTTGCCAGACAGAACATTGACATGTAAAGATGACCATCTCTAGGTGACACGCCATGGATCAGTGTCCCTCAGATACTGCAGTTACCACATAAAAACATGCAGCTTTCCTAAGCCTGGCAAAACATTAACTGGTTCTCAATGTTGAGATTTTATTTTATATATCATAAGAAAGCAAGACAAAATTAACTCTCTTCTAAAAACAACCCAATCACAAGGAACAATGCTAACTAAATATTACTCAAGTAACCTAACACTATATAGTGCCTATGCATACACATTCAACCAATGATAGTTAGAGTTGAAGATTGCCTGTCAGGACTTAAGCAGCAATGCATCACTCATAGAACCGTGTAATCCAATCAGTCTCGAACCAAAAATGATTTCTTGCCCCCAAAATATATCACTAAGACATATCCATCATTTTTACATACCAATCAGAAAAGAGTGGGACTAAAGACCGGGGATACTGTAGCAGTCACTTGCTGCTCACCCCAAGCACATGATTCAAAGATAGAAGTCACAAAGTAGTGTGCTACGAGACTCGTGAGTGGATCAGTGAAAAAGGTCTGACATCAATGAAGAGAACTGATAACAACTGCTATTATATACCTGGACATGAGGAAGGTGTAGCATCAAAGGACTGCTGCTAGAAGGTAGGATATGCATAGGCAATGAGAAGTAACACAAGTAAATGCAACCAACAAGGAGAATAGCTATTTTAGAAACCTCTGATCATCAGCAGCTAACTACTGATCTGATCCAGTTAGAACCAAAAGTTGACAATTGACCAGACTGATTTGGGGTTACCTTAGGCTCAGAGCAAGTTATATCAAAATATGGCAACTGTTCCTGCTAAAACTAATTCCATCAGAAAACAAAAGATCCAAAATGGTAACACGGCGACAGGGGCATCCTAGTTTTCTCAGCCATCAATGCTTTGCGACATACAGGAATATTGGTAACTGACAGAATCATGTTGTATGTGATGATGTACATTCATCTGCTCCACTTTTACCAAGCCACTAAATAACTTCCAAAACAATTTTTTTTCAACCATATGCAATGTACCTGATCCGATCCTCTTGAGGATTTAACTGATCCATAACTAGTGATGCTTCCAACTTCTTGCAATGTTAGTATGCTGCAGTAGTCACAAGAAATCAAGCTGTTTCTCATCATGAAAGCTTGGTTCTTCAGGATGGAGAGCCCAAAAAGGCAGCATTAATAACTCAAAAAGGCATAAAGAGAAAAGGAAACAGAACAAAAACTCTTAAAAAAAAAATGAGCTTCAAAAGACCTAGGGAAAACCCGCTGGTTTTTCAGTCCATTCCCAGCCAAGAAACCTTTACTTTCAAATAGTAGAACATGCAAAGGTAAATTGAAGGAATGGATGCCTGAGAGGAAAGGGGAGGATCCTAACATGGATAGGTCACAGCCTAAAGTGTATGCAAGCTGCATAATAAGCACAAGGAAACCAGAACTATAATACATACAGACAATTGTAGCAAGTAATCATTTCCATTTTGAAATAGAAATAGCAACAGTTCAATCCGGCACCAATCAGTTCACTGCACTTTTTAAACTAGTTCACTGCTAGTTACTATCAGGATTGTGCATTTTACATGTGCTTTTGACCACTATTGACTACTCTTTTCTGCATTGAACAAAGAAGACAATGAATCTTCTATCTTCTATATCTAAATAGGAGAGCCCCACTACCTCACCCAATGGTCACAAGGGTGACCAAAGCATCCCCACCCATCTGCATCAAAAGCTCAGTGGACATCTTTGTTCACAATCCTGGTGCACGAAAACTGCACAGCTGTTGCTGCCTGTCAGTCTCCTCGTGTCCTACTTTTCAGAAAGTTAACTTGTGTTGCTTCATTACATATGTTCCACATTGCAGGTATTTATCTCTGTGTAGAGAAGAGTGATACTCATTCTAATAGTTGCTGAAAATGCTATTGGGATTTATCATTGCACCAACTTCATTGTTTTAGTGCTCGCATCATGGATGCTCACAGTTTCCAAGTCGCTAAGATCTCACAAGCTGTTACGGTTGTCCTGCCTGTAGATACAGGTACAACTATGTGTGACGCCAGTACGTCACTGTGGTATGTGCTAATTTCCTAACATGTACTTTCGGGTCTTGTAACTAAACCGAAATGTAGTTTGACAACAATTTTTTTAAAAAAAGGTGACCCAGTAAAAATCATGTTATTTTGTCATTTTATTAAATTCCCCATCAATCCCGCCACAACTCACTATGATGTCATGGTGGATGGTACATATCAATTCCCCTCCATGAATCCCCTCCCTGTACAGCGCTGCAAATTCCCTCAGCAACACACGGAATGTAGTTTGACAACAATTTCTTTTTAAAGGTGACCCAGTAAAATCATGTTATTTTGTCATTTTATTAAATTTCCCATCAATCCTGCCACAACTCGCTATGATGTCATGGTGGATGGTACATATCAATTCTCCCCTCCATGAATCCCCCCCTCCCCTGTACAGCGCTGCAAATTCCCTCAGCAACACACATCATCTAGTTATGAAACAGTGAAATCAGGTATTCAGGTGAGCTCCTATAAAACTTAGAAAGACATCTTGGTACCATTTTATGCAGTTATGATTTGAAAATTTGATTGAAATTTGTGCTCTGTTGCCACTAGCTGTTTCAAGCCAGTTTCAGAGGAACCAGGTTTATAACTGCTGCCATGTGCCCATGTCTACAAGCTAAAATCATAACTAGTGGAAGCAGATTTTAATGGTGTTCTTTCTGTGTGGATGGAATATGAAAGTGGCATGCTCAACAAGAAGAGATAATATTATCGTTCCAATGCCCAAATCAACTTGCAGTCAATAGCAACCCAGCCAACCGTGCATGTAATAACAATAGGGCACAAGAAATACAACAATGCTCATAATCAAGCAATGCAAGCGACTATATGCATGCAGTCATGCAAACCAATTACTTCCTAAAATGCACTTTGGAACATATTTATAATAGCCCAAAATCAAAACCTCAATTCAAGGTATGTTAATTTGATTTGATTTATCAAACCCTAAGAGGGCCAAGCTAGAAACAACAATATGTGGAGAGGCCAGGGGTAGGGGCAACGAGGGCATGGAAAACAGTGTAGTTGTTGCCCCCAAAAAAATGTACTAGAAAATCTCCATGACCAACTAAACTGCATTGAAAGTAGCCATAGGAACTCAATCCACAAGAAATATTGTATTCATTGGCATCAAAGTAACTCAGGGTATCACTATATCAGCATCGCCCTAGAAGAATTAAGAATCGCCTCCCCAATCCAAGCTTTAGCCATGAAACAAAAAAAGTGCAAACTTCACTTGCCAAAAGGTATCTAATTTCCAAACTACCAACCAAACTGCCATGAGGTACCCACCGCACAACTTCACAACTGCAACATCCCAAACCACACCAAAATTTGCTGGAAAGTAGTTCCCATTTTGTTTATCATTGGTATCTTAACCAAAGAAAGTTCATCTCCAACAAACTCACAATAATCTCAGCATACCTGACTCTGAACTAACACGAGGCCCACATTTCTCATTGAGAAAATTTCACAAAACAACCACATTCTTATCTACCACTACTTTGGGATCCCTTCTAAACAAACCCACAACCTTTTTGCCTCCTGCGTTATCATGAGCTCGTCAGTGTCATATTTTTTTGCCACTACTTTGGTTTACTCGAGTTTGTACTATGTGATGCTGATGAGTGGACCAGGCAATCAGAATACTGTAAGAAGAAAATGCGGCAGGTTCGTGAGGAGGCAAAGTAGTAGTGGACTAGTGGTTCTACAAACTGGCGCGCCAGAAGTTTTTTTTTCAAGACGCAGGAGAGCTGCGTATCATTGTATTATGGTGCCAGAAGTTCTGTGAAGATTTTAGGACATGAATGTGGTAGTTTGGTGGAATTTACTATTTCCTATTCTCTGCAATAATCACATGCATGTGCGCACTAGCACACCAATACACAATGAAATTGTATATTTACACACTAACCGCACACCCCAAGCATAGCAGATGCATCCCCTGGCGCCTCGATGACTGGCAACAGCAGCAAATAATGCTAGCTAGCCTGGCAAAGTTCTCCACGCCATCAGAACGTGCATGCACATAAAGCAGGACGGGTTAGGCGAATCCAACACCTCTCTGAAGTTTAGCCACTAACCAGGCGCACACAATCCCGAGATGAATTAATCACACGCCTAACTGCCGTATTCTTATAGTTATTATTACAGCCCCAGCTCCCTCATCCCATCACCGACGAAATTCGCACGCAGTGCCGTACGGGGCACTCAAATCGCACGCTCCCGCGAATCCAATTCCTTCCCCGCGCTCCGCCCACTCGCGCATGCATGACCGGCGCCCAAGTAGACAGATAGGCAATCGAGCTAGCCCGAGCGAATCGCAGCGGAGAAATACCGGGAGAAAATGCAGGGAATTCGCAGATCGTCACCTCGGGGAGCACGCGATCCGATCGGCAAGGCAGGGGAGGGAGCGAGCCGGCCGTCCGTCCGTCCGGCCGTCGGCGGAAATCTTCGGTGGGTGCTGCCTCGCTCGGGAATCGCGCGCCGGAGAGAGGGTAGAGGGAGATGAGCGATCGCCCGCCGCGGTGGAGCGAGCGGAGGGCGATCGGCGGGTGGACGGGGCGAAGGGGATCGGGGGAGGAACTTGGCAACGGGAGGGAGGGGAGCGTATTTATAAGCTCGAGAAGCTTTTTTTAGCGAGCCGGAGAAGAGTGGTGGTAGAGGAAGAAAGGGAAGAGAGGACGAGGAGCAAGAGGCTCTGGTTCGTATCGGTTTTTACTAAAAACTTTTTAGGCACAAGCGGGAGGGATATTGGCTTTTCCGAGCCTTTTTTATCCGTCCGCTGTCTTTTTTTTTTATTTTTATTAATTATCATTACGAATGGGAGAGAGGGAGACGAGAGCGACGGAGCGTGTGACGCCTTGCCCCATCTCTCTGTCTCTGCGTGTGATCTTATGTGCCAAGGGACTCCATAGCACCACCTTTCATCATAGTACCACCTTTCATGTGCCTTGTTGGGCTGTTGCAAATGCTTAGTTTTTTTCCATGATTCCTCACTGCCATCAGGTAAACATACTGTTGCTAACTAATGTTGTGGTCTCTGCTCCGAGTCTTAGGATGCAAATGGTGCATTTAGTAGCCAGAAATGTTTCAGCTAGGTAGAACTGATGTCAAAGACACAAAGAGATACTCCTTCGTTCCTCCGAGGAGTGTCGCCCGAAGCGTGTTTGTGAGAAGTACATTCCAACGACACTTTCAAAGGGACGGAGGGAGTAAATGTTTCGAGTAGATAATCATTTGGAGCCGGTTTTTTTTTTTTTTTGAAAAAGTCTATATCACACCCTCAATTACGGGAGGATGGATTACATAACCCCCTCAACCTATCAAACGGTCTATTTCACCCCCTCGAATTTTCTAAAACCGATCAAACAACCTCCTAAAGCGCTTTAAAAAAAATCATAGTAAATCACAAAAAAAAAAAAATCATAAAATAGAAAATCCAATTGTGTTGGACTCCAAATGAGTAGATCTACACAATAAACATATAATATGATATACTTAAGTATATTTTTTTACAACTATAAAGAAAACACATAGATCTAAAGCTACACCAAACACATCACTGCGCACCGGCTTTAGATCTAATAGGCATCTGCCTTTTCCGTTGCAAGTGCCCTACGCTTGACCCTTGTGACAAATAGGCATCCTTCAACTCCCCGGACATGACGATCTTGGGCCTTCTTTAGGGCCTCCGTCCGCAGCCTCCGACTTTCTACGACCACCTCTTCGGCAAAGTCGCGCGCCTCGGTATCCTGAGTGAAGAGCTCGGACTCCCCAGGCTCGAAGCGGAGACACTTGCTCACCTCTAGGGTTGGCGATCATACGAAAAGCGGCAAGTATGCGGTCGTGTGCCACGATGGGGTCCTTTTCTTGCGCCTCCCGACCTTGCAAAGCCTCCATGCGCACCTCCCATACGAAAGCGATTCTTGTCCCGAGGTGGGAAGAACTCGCATGGGGGTGGAAGCAATGGGCTCTTCGTAGATTTGGCACAAATGTCACGAGGCCTTGCGGGCAACAACTTGGTAGGTGTCAATGAAGTGAAACCCGAATGCGCCATACTCCACGCTTACGTGGCCTTAGGAAACTCCTCACTCTTTGTAATGTAGATGTTGACCTCGCATCGTTTGGTGTCATGATCTACATACTCATGACCCCGATACACAGGGTGCTCTTTCACTCCAAGCTTTTGCAGGGTGGTGTACAGAACCTTGGGAAAACCCTCAGTGTTCAGGCAGGAGCTACTAACCCAGTCTTCTGCCATCCTTGGTGGATAATGGTTGGAAGGGTGAAATGAGTGAGAAATTTGCTCAAAAGCGAGGGCTCCATGAGTGGGAAGTGATAAGGGCCAGGCTTGCCCTTTTAGGGTGTGTTTAGTTCCCCATCTTTTCTCCAAAATTCCCATCGCATCGAAGCATTAAATGCACCAAAAGACGCATATCCAGAGTATGAAATGTAGGTAAATAAAATAATTAATTGCACAATTTAGATGTACATTGCGAGACGATTCTTTTGAGCCTAGTTACCCCATGGTAGGATAATATTTACCACAAACAAACGAAAAGTGTTACGGTGCTTTTCAGTTCGCTACAGTGCCAATTTTCAGGATCTAAACACACCTAAAGGCAAAATGCCGCCGGCCATGTCGAGTCCACTACAAAATCGGATGTGGGGGCAAAATGACAAGAACACATTAGGATTCACCCTTAAGGGCAAAAGGCTAGCGGTCATGTCGAGTCCACTACAAAATCGGATGTGGGGGGGCGACAAGAACACATTAGGATTCCTTGTGTGCTTCTACTAGAGCGGTATCTGAGGCCATAAAGGAGATAGTACGGTTGTAGAGCAGTGGCCTGACAGAAACGCTGAAAGTGTGTGCAAAAGGCGTGAGGTTTGCAAGAGTCGCCGACGCCGTGCATGCTGATGATGGCGTGCACCTAACCGAAAGGAGGTATGGATAGCCGTTGTAGGTCCCTCTTATAAGGTACCATCATTGTTGGGCCACATCATGCAAATGTAAGAGTACATAGCATACCGTATGCAAAAGTCACGGACCCCGTGCAGGTCGCCATTGCCGATGCACCTAGGCTACTTTCCCGAACGTTAGTGTCGCCTCTTCAAAGATCATGCTGCTATCCCCTCTTACATTGCCACCTAGTGCACACCGCACCACCACACACCACCATCCGCCCTCCCGATGACGCTAGTATTTTCACCTCATCCGCTCCATGCCGTTGTCCCCCTCCGTGCCCACGCCACCACACGTCGCCCCTTGATGCCCGCCCACTTCAATAGCTCATTCGCCTCTCACGTGCAATGTATCACATCTGCTCTAGACAAGTTGAGAGCAAGCCTTGAAGTGGTTCATTTGCTTATAGAGTTCCTTGAAGGCATGATAGGTTAGATCATTGATGATAACATTCATCCTTGCTATAAAATACCATGTTGCTTGCTCGGAAACACTTTCTTGTGCCTCATACTTGGTCCCGAAAGGGGCGCTAGTGAAAGTCTCAACCTCCAAAGATGCCATTTGTGACACCCCGACCTAGGGCTTTAATAGGGTTGATAGAATACTCATAACAATAACCTATCATTCTAGATTACTGCACGCAAACCAAGATTCATGGTATATCATAATTTTTCTTTAAAAAAGGTTACTGGACATTCTCAGAAAGACAGGTGCAACGACTCATCGTATACGTAAGCAAGTGCAAAGGAAGCTTACGGACAAAACTACGCCTAAGAAAACTTGTGGATGAGAGACTTGAGAGGTCTAGCATAGGTCATTTTTTTTACCGTAATTAATTTGCACACCCGCTAGGACACTATCCAACAACTTTAGCCCATAAAACCCTTTTATTTCGAGATTTTTTTGAACTATAGAAGCGAAGTTAAAATGAGACAGAGGGAGCAACTTTTTTTTTCCAGAAGACCATTTCCTAAGTACTCCAAAGTTAAGCGTGCTTGGCTTGGAGCGATGGGTGACCGATTGAGAAGTCCTTCCCGGGTGCGCATGAGTGAGGACAAAGTGTGCAGAAAAGACTGATGTTGGTCTGTGAGGGCAGTCTTGATCCTTAGAGAGTTGTTAGATGTAAGCGGGACTAGCCTCAAGGAGACGGTGACATTACAAATGGTATCGAGCCGACCCTTATGGTTTCACGGGCGCGTGTGTCATTTATGTAAGCATGGTGCGCATGGGCGGGTGTGGACCCGGTGTGGTCACACAAAGATGGCACATGCGTTGACTAGACACACGAACGTGTGAAAGGTCCTAATGGCTATAGGGGGGTTTGAATAGCCTATTAAAAATTCTTGCAACAACACTAAGCAAACAGATTAGACAATAAGATGGCGAAGAAGCTAAATAAGCGATGCTACGAATTAACTAAGCAAGCCACAATTCAATTCTATTGTCTCTAAACCACACAAGAGCTATGTCACTAGTTTACTCCTAGGTGATCAAGCAATTCTAACTAATTCAACCACTAGGAGCTAAACTACACTAGCCAACTAAACAACCTAGCAAATCTACACAAATATACTAGTGAAGGTAATGCAAAGAGGCTAGAATACAATACCACCGCGGAGTGTAGAGGTTGTTTGCCAATCACCGTGTACAAGAAATCTCCAACGAGCTAGCACAAGTGACACGATGATTTTTCACCGAGGTTCACGTGCTTGTCCCCGCTAGGTTGTATGGCCACACTCACTTGATGGTTGCTAAACTTAATGGCACGATGCCAAATCCCCTGGAGCTCAAGCACACCAATCACAAGAGAGGATCAAACAAGCCACGAGCAATCCACTAGTGCTCCTTTCGCGAATCTCCCGGGGTAAGAAAACGACCCCTCACAAAACCACCGGGTGTGGCCTCGAACAAGCTCCAATCGAGCTCAACACGCGCCTCTTGCTCCAAGCCGCTAGGGAACTAAGCAAATTCCTAAGAGAAACGAAATCCCGCGGCTTCTCCAAGGATGAAGTGCCTCTAGAATGCAATCAACAATGCAATGCACTTCTATCACTCTCAATCTCACCAAAGATTCGAAGTTTGATGAAGAGATGAGTGGAGAGGAGTCTCACAAGCTCACAAGAGAGTTAGAGTGTTCAAATATGCAAGAGAGGGCTCAAGAACCCGCCAACCAAGTATATATAGAGCCTACTCAAAAGGAGCCGTTGGGGGGTTTTAGCGTCTTGATCGGACGCTACTGACCGGACGCATCAGCCGGTCCGGCCGAAGCGTCCGGTCGCTACCGACCGTCGCGTCCGGTCGAAACGACAGAGCCCCCGGCCCACGACGACGATGATCTTCATGCTTCCGATGCGTGAGTCCGGCTAGCACCGGATGCTTCCGGTGTGTGCGTCCGGCCGACCGTCGCGACAAACCAAAAAACATGCTCTCTCGCCGGACGACGCATGAGGGCGTCCCGGTCGCTGAGTCCGGCCGAATCGATGAGTTTGGTCGGCCGTTCGCTGCGTGTTCTTCATTTTTGTTGTCGCCCCTTTGCTTCAACCTTGCTTCGCCTCATGCCATGAGTTGCCAACACGTCGAAGATGATCGTGTTATCACTTATGTTAGCATGTCGATCGATTAGGCAAGAACGGTTAGTGCTCTCATGTCCTAAATGCAATATGCAAGTCAATTGGACCTAGAAGCACTTCACCAAAGGATTGTTCATGGCGGCCCCTCTTGATAGTCGACTATCTAGCCTATAATGTGATCACACGCTCTATCGTGTCTTGATCACCGAAAGAAAAAACCTATCAAGTATACCTTTGCCTTGATCTTCGGGGTTTCCTCCGAACCGACAAACCGAGCTTGACGATCCACCATGTCCATCATCATCATCCATGTTCATGATCATCATGCTCCACGCCGTCCAAGTAATCCTATCTCTCAAGTCACACTTAGAGCAAGGATTAGTACGACAAGTGTGTCATCAATTTCCAAAACCAAACATGAGATTTCAACGTGGCCAAGAGGGGAGGTTCCCGACAGGGTTGACCGACGACGATGTCGGGCTCGTAAGGGGTGAGGATGTGACACCGCTCGGATTAATAGGGTTGATAAAATACTCATACCAATAAGTTGTAACTTTTTTTTTTCTAGAAGCCCATCTCCTAAGTACTCTAAAGTTAAGCGTGCTTGGCTTGGAGCGATGGGAGACCGGCCGAAGTCCTTCCCGAGTGCACATGAGTAAGGACAAAGTGTGTAGAAAAGGCCGATGTTGGTCCGTGAGAGAAGCCTTGATCCTTAGAGAGTTGTCTGACCTTGAGGAGGCGGGATGTTACACCATTCCTGCCCTGTCTGGAACGAATCTCAATGCTAAGCCAGATCATCGTTTTCCACCTTCACTGCTCCCTCGGTGCGAATAACTGCGCATATCTCAGGAAGGATATGTCTTAGCATGCTTTTGTGTGATATGGTAACCACAACCGGATCCTACACTAAAGTAACACAAATATGAAGTGTGAGAATATTTTTGTGTATATAGGTGGACCTAGGGAGTTAGATAGCACATGAACTCATATATGCACATGAGTGGTCTTAGCGCAACTAATCAAGGTGCACAAACAACATTGCCATGCCGCGAGTAGCGCTAAGGAATGGTGATAAATGATAACCCAATAGCATCATGTCCGATTCCAATGAAATTAATTAAATGCAATAATACATGGAGGGGGTTAACACCGTGACATGGGGGCATGGGCACAAAACCATTTGTTGGAAGTCGCGCTGCAGGGGGACAAGCGCATACCGAACTAGGGTCGAGATGGATGTGGCGCTAGGGGACATTGCCATCCAAACCATCGCCTTGAAGTGGCGTCGTTGGTTCCTCGATGATGCTCTTACCCTTGTCCATGTTGCTGCCGACACCCCCATCCTTTTCCATGTTTCTACTAGATGAGTGACAACTTATTCTCTCGAGAAAAATAGCATACTCGGTGCACACATAGGCAACATAGCATTTAGACCTAAAATAAAATCAAATATAGTTATGAATTCATGTTTACTTTTTTTTTACTATCGGTGATGACAACTAGACTATAATTATAGTGTTCGTGTACATAAGAATTTCAGCGGCACATGCTAAGATTCGAAAACACGACCAAATGATGTGAAGGTGTTAAAAATATCATAGATGTTTTGAATATGGATGGTCATGTGGAACAATCGCCGACACATGGATCGGTGAGTGCTCTTTTGCTACCTATACCAGAACCTATCCCAAGAAATTTGGAAGGTTGAATTACCTATTATTGATATATGCTATGAACACACGAGGCAAATTGTCATGTCCATGTCGACTGAAAGTGAGCGCATGCGTGCACACGAAGTTGTACGTATGCCCACTTGCGGGGGTCACCCGACCGCCCTTCTAGGAGTGTTGTCTTATATTACACAAGGTTTTAGTAGTCCATGCCAATGCGTACATTCTAGCATGTCCTAGAGTAGATTTGTAGGAGTTTGTGTTGGTGTCAGTATGTGCATGCGTGCATAGACAAGTGGGCTGGCCACATGCGGCCATCAACAAAACATCAATGCACTGTGCCTCTTGTGCATGAGATCTTACAGTGGGCCAGCAATTGGTTGACCAATTACACACGCAACCTTGAGTCCTTGGTCGGGGAGAGGAGCCCCATGACCCATCAATAGATTCTTATTTGTTGCTCTAACTCTTTCTAGATAGGACAACTACCCCTCTTCTAGTAGTGGTCCCTTATATTAGATAGATTTTTAGGAGCATGTGCCATTGTGTAGATTCTGGTCTATCCTAGAGTAGATTTTTAGGAGTCTGTGCTGGCGTTGGTATGTGCATGCGTGCATAGAAAGTAGTTTGGCTACATGTAGTCATCCACACGATGACAAAACATGAATACTACCACTACATTGGATCTTTCACCTTTTAGAGTGCGGCCAACGCAATTGGTTGACTAATTAGGCACGCCACCTCGAGTCCTTGGTCGAGTAGAGGAGGCCCATGTCCCATCAAAGCATGCTTGTTTAATGAAGTGTATGAAAAGGTGGAGCTACCATTCATAGGCTAAATAGTTACATTCTATACCCAAAAGGAGGCCCATGTCCCATCAAAGTATGCTTGTTTAATGATGTGTGAAAAGGTGGAGCTACCATTCATAGGCTAAACAGTTACGTACACCCATTCTAGATAGGATAGTTACTACGGTAGCATAAGTTTTACCATGCACTCCTTTACATGTAGACCAACCAATGCATTCTTTTACATGCAGACATCAACTATATTGGAGTAGTACTCCTTTACAAAACATTTCATATCTTGCATGAGCCATCTCAAAAGAAGAATAGCATAAAGTACAACATGTAAGCAACCATAAGGATGATTGGACAACTCATAAATCCCTATGTGGCAATGTCTCTTGTGTATGGGAGCATGCATGCCACTATGATAAAAATTTTACATGACATGGTCTTCTTCAGCTATGCTCTCTTGCATGCAGGGAATCTACTATGAATGGTCTGAATTAACACATTTTATGCCTTGCATGAACCAACCACATTTATAAGACATCACAAGGTGTAGTATACCATTGTCATTCAGTGCAAAATGTGAGCTATTCATAGGAACACTCTATTAAATAGCCATCCTAGGGACCGCACTTTAGACAGCTCGTGCAACCATAGATTGAGTCAAATGCTAGGCGCATGGCAGCGATGCCGACCATCCGGTCTTGGCATCACAAAAGCTATAACTACATATGCCTAGATCTCCAAGGTCTACACCGAGCCGTTGGGCGGCTTAGGTGCCCCCGCGGGGGGACAGCCGGTCGGGCAAGGTCTAGGGCGGGGGTCTCGTGGTCGTCGGTGAGCATGGAGATGGTGGGCGTTGAGGTCACCGGACGGCGGGTGACCCGGGGGAGGGGAGGAGGGGGAGGGGGGAAACGAGGGCCACCCCGAGCGGTGGGGTCGCACTAGAGGAAGAAGGTTGGGGGAGGAGAGGGTGGTCAACGCCGGCGGTTGTCTAGCACACCCTCGAAGGTTAGGCGGTGGACATCCCAACGCGACGGGGGTGTTTTGCATGTGAGACATGAGAGGTAGGTACGGCTTGGGGTGCGGGCGTGACCGCACTAATGGGTATTTCATATGCGTGTAGAGCTGCAGTATCATCGCTAGTCATAAGAAGTAAGAACGTTTGTGTGTAGACGCTCGGTTAATCTAGGGGTGCACAAGTCTTTATTTTACTGCCGGGTCAATTCAATTCTTTTTTTTTTTTTATATAAGGAAAAATTCCATTGATACTAAAGCAAGTTACATCCTCTCATTACAAAAGTAAACCAAACTACTCCACCTTCATTGATGGGAGACAAGAAACCTTGAAAAAGCCATAAATTCCACCATTTAGATCACCATCCCAAACGGATATGCCAGGGGACGCAAGCTCCGATTTGAACGAACGAGGGCCATCTCACCATCCACTTTGCGCCATCCTTATACCCATCACTTTTTGCAAAAGAGGAATAAACCGCTAAAACTCCACATGCAAACACAATGAAATTGGCACCGCCGATTACGTCGTCGAACTCATCGCCGTTGCCTTCACCGGTTCGTCATAAGAGAACACAAGTCCAACCGACATCCGTATAGATATCGTTGGAAAACTAAATCTCACTAGCCCATCACCATGACCGCATAGAACCACAACAGACAAAGGAAGAGCCGAGTACCTTATTCTCCATCAATGGTGTTGTCTTCGCCTTGCCATCACCGCTAAGGAACAACATGCTCCATTGCTCCATCGATGATCTTGACGACGCCTTACGCCGTACCAATCTCTTCGATTGGATCTCCTGAGAAACCTTGAACCTTGAAGACTCGATCTACTATGAAAAAAACTTATTAAAAACGATGAATCCCCACCCCTTCAACCCCTGCCAAGATGATGTCGGAGGAGAAGGGAGGGGGACTAGCGATGATGGAAAGGGAATCGGGCGGCGCGCCCTAGGGTTTTGGGCGGCGCAAGAAGAGCATCCGTTCAGCGAAAAAATATAATCACGACCGGTCAATTCTAACGACAAAATAGCCATGTTGGTCCTTGAAGTTTCATCCAAAAGCTCAAATTGTCTCTGAAGTATCAAAAGGGCAAGTTTAGTCCTATTCGAAGTTCGATCTCATCCTTTGTCTGGACGTCGTCTGCCACTAGCTCACTCCGTCGAGTTGTATTGGGAGACCAAAAAAAGGTTGACTATGTGAATCTTTTTTCTATTGTAGTCTACTCCCTCCGTCTTAAAATAACTTGTCATTTTTGACTTTCAGATTTTATGTTTGACCTTTTTGTCTTATTCAAAAATTTTATATGAATATTATTTATTTTGTTATGACTTAATCTACCATTAGATATACTTTAATAATAATTTAGCTACTTTATCATTTGTATAAAATTTTTAAATAAGACGAACGGTCAAACATAAAATCTAAAAAGTCAAAAAAGACAAGTTATTTTTAGACGGAGGGAATAGCCAAAAAAAAGGCCAGTTTCTTTTTTCAAGATGTAAGTCATGTGTGTAGCATAAGTAAAAGGCATCTGGGATGTTTCTTTAAAAAATATTGTCACACCATTCTCACTAGTGGGACAATATTATTTTGTCACGTAACAAGGCACCCATGCATCGGTTTACATATTTTTTTTTCGCAACCTTTGTCGATCACCATGTATATTTTCCCATTGTCTGGCTGCATACAGCAGATACAACTGTTTCAAGCTTTGATTCATGGGTGCTAACGGAGTGAGCTAGTGTGGCAGATGATCTTTGAAAAGAAAATTGAAACAAAATTCAAATTCAAGACTAAACCGGCTCTTTTAATAGTTGAGGGATGAATTTGAGCTTTGGATGAAAGTTTAAGGATGAATATGGCTACTTCGCCCATTCTTAACTAGATCCATTTCTCAAAAATGTGTTCTCGATACAAATCAGCAGAGTTGGCCACTTGGCCACGATATAAGGTACAACAAATACTGAAACCTCAGCCTATCCTATCCTAGTTCTTTCCCGAATACAATGCCATATGCCATAGTACAGCAAATGGTGAAACCTCAACGTATCTTATGTTTTTTTCCGGATACGTTGCCACATATAACCAAATACAGTGTCAGGGTTCAGTGCAGAAGGGGAGAAAAATGATCTGGGAGACTCCATAAATAATGCTCGTTCGTGAGATTTGGTGCTGATTTCCTTGCAAGCCATATCCTCTGCAAGGCTCGACCACGTTTCTGAAAACACGAACAGCTCCATGCTGATTTGGTGTTTTTGATCTCTACATGAGCTCGATCTTTTGATAGTGGTAGCTTGGACGAGGTACCACACTTCAGCCGATCACACGCGGTGTCTCATACGGATCTGGTGTTTTGATCTTGAACAACTTCGTGGATAATAGTTGCTGAACGAGGTACGGCCCTTCCGGTTCCTCCAGATAGACCTTGTCGTTCAAATAATTCTGTAGATTGTTGACAGCCTCAGCCTGCATCATGTTCCCTTGTTCTTTCAAAGCTGGTAAAAAGCACCGTGATATTACATCCAGGATCTTCATGAACTGTGATCCATATTTCTTGTGAAGTGCAAAACCAGCCATCTGAAAGAGCATAAAGAACCCCCGATTAACCACATGGCACACAAACACGAGGTTTTGAAGCAGATTCCTACCTTGAGGAAAGCGTGAAGAGCACAGGCAGTGGCTGTAGTAGCTGGGAGAGAATTGAGGAACATGGCGAGCCATTTCCATCCCTCAGCTAAGCCATGAGGATGACGTACTCCTTTGATTTCCGTCTGTAAATGAAGTTAGGGAGTTACCTTTCTGTTCTACTGCAATAGGCCAGTCTACTGGACAGAGGCTTATATCTTACCAAAATTCATCAATTCAGTGAAGATATAAAACAAGCACGCAACAATACTGAGAGAAAAAGAAGTGCACACCTGAATCATTGCCGCATACAATTTGATGTACGCAACGACGTACGTTAGATAACTTTCAGTGCTCTCGAGTTGTTCATTTTCTTCCTGGTAACCTATCAGTCTGTAATAATTTCTAGTTCGTACTTGTGCCTACAAAATCACAGATATCATCAGAAAAAAATCCAAAGCTTAATAAATTGATATATAAAAAGCAGTGGGTGACAGTATGACACAGCTTGGTCCACAAATTTGCTGCATACAATTGTTAAAAATGAATTAAATAATTCTGAGCATTGCTTATAATCTATTGGGGTGTTTTCTCATCGCATCCCATCTAAGAGTCAGAAATAAACAAACTCCAAATATATTACAGAGTTCACACCATGCAGACTTACATTTAAAGCATGCAGATGTTTTGGAACCGTGTATATGCAAACTCTGTTGAACTCCGCTAAAAGATAATCCATTACGTCTGGCACCTGACCAATAGGACACATCAGAGGTGGTCATGAAAGGAAAGGAAATGTATCGTTGCTAATCTTAGCAATTCTTGTTAATATACAAGTATATCACAAGTCATAATAAATAAGAAATTCCTTCAGATTGGTGACCCAGTGTTAATGAAATTAGACTTCAAGCAGGATCACAAGTTTCATGAGTAGCAAGTCATAGGAAATATGGAAGGTCATGTCATCTTGGCACATGGCAATGGCAGCTGGATTTTATCACACAGTTGATTAATGTCACTGATATCAAGATCCATGAATATATTCAAACTTCCCATGAATCAGATGCAGAGCATGACCACACCCATGTTCACAGGTGTCTGGGTATAAGGATACATATGACACACTTTGCCCAGTTGATATGTTCCATCTTATTACAACACAATTGCATAAGCTATTCGTTATCTGACTGGAATATGTACTCTTGTGCTTTATGAAATATATCGGGTTATGTAGTATATTCAGAACATTCAGGTCAAAAAAATCTAAGTAGACTGTGATCGGCACTAAACTAACACCACAGTATCATTAATAAGAATTCAATAATGCATAATGACAAATGATACTTTGAGGATGACAAGAAGAAACCTGGTTTGTGACTAATAGCATGACATATCCACACGCAAAGGCCAGATTTCCAAAGGTTTTGTCCTTCGTATTTCTACTCTTGACAATTGAAATAATCTGCAAAGCATACAAGGTTAGTTATGTGAGTCAATAAATATTAAGCAAAATTTCATCATGCAAGAAAGAAAACAAATGGTAGGTAAAGATGTTTAAGCCTTTAGGCCCTAATGGCAACTAAATGGGAAGGTACAAACTCAATAGTAGAATACCATTTGAAATAACTGAAGTTATGCTGCTAGCTACCACTCCCTTCAATCAAATATACAAGATATTTAGACTTGTGCAAAAACAAAAAAAAAAGAGCCTGTATGAAATGACCATGTGAATCATTGATCCTTCAATGAGTAACTAGGTGGGACCCATGGGTAATGGAGATGCTCCTAAAAGAGAACATTTACTGCAACTTATATTTTGGAACAGAGCAGTACAGATGCTTGCACCCACATCATTCAAAATGTTCACTCTTGATAATAGGCTGTAAGCCCATGCATGAACACAAGTCACTAAGAAATTGAGTTACAAAAAAAAGATTCACACATTTGTCTGACATTCCACATCACAGAATACTGACTGCTACTAATTTAGTGAAATTATTATAATAAATATAAAGCATCTACCTTGTTTGCAAATAGACAACAAGAGATTGGACGGGGACAATCCTGTCCATCTAAAGCTTTAATAAGCTCACTGGTCCTTGCTCTGCACCGAAATTATATACAATTGGAAAATCAAATTACACCCAGATAAATTATCCATAACAATATTTCTGAACAACAGGCAGATCACTATTTATTCACATGATGTGTAACAACTAACAAATGGTGATAAAGAGGAGGATAAGTGAAAAATAAAGCAGAAAAAAAAGCATGGACCCATGCACTGGTGGCACAAGGTCCAGGCATTAGCAAAAAAACAATCTAGATTTATTGTTTCAGAAAAGACTTGCTTCATTGCTAATTGGTCTGCAAGACAAATTTTTGCACATAACAAAAAACCATGATGTTGAGCAAGTTTACTTTAATGACGTAATCCTCATGGCTCGATGCATTGGGTTTAGAAGGAACAAAATGTGGCACCCGCCAAGTTTCAAATTAGATTCAAAATTAAGAATTACAAACGTATATTGTAAAACTGTTTTGCAAAAAAAAAAGGTATTTTGTAAAACTGACTATCATACTACAAAAAAAAACACTTATGTTATGAATTTAATATCACAGTAGCGTAGCTTTCAGATAGTTTATGTAATCACTCACCTGACACTGTCAGTAGTTGGCATAAGTTTACTAATGGACTTGGCAATTTGTCGATCATATTTGCTGAATTCCTGCATGGTATGATGTCAGCCAGAGTATAAGTTATCAATATACTCATCTCTACATCAAATGGTAACTCATGGAGCAGCCATTGTTCATCAGGGTTGTGAAATCAACAAAATTACAGCAAGTTGTTAGAAACTGCAATTAAATATTAAGCTTCAGAAGAAAATAAGACCTTGCTGAGAAGAATGTTTTCCGGCACTTGATTCTGTACTAATGCCCACCTCCCGCGACTCTGCTTCTAATGCATATTTATCAGCAAAAAACTTTATACCTACCATGAAAGACCAAGTTCTTAAACATACAACAGACAAGTAGTGTAGCTGGGGAAATAACATGCATAGATGATGATAATACTTCATACAAATACAGAATTGTTGTATATTGTAAGTGTAAAAGAGAATATATGTGCAAATAGAACCAGAATTTCCACTTCCTTCTCTTTCTGGGTATGTGCTCGCATAATGAGTTATGAGTGTTTGACATTTGTGCAGCAGAATTGTTAGCATGATTTCTAAGATTATGGGAAATTGTACCTTTGATAGAACAAGCTTGCATTTTGCATATTTACCTTGTGACTAGATCCTAGAACAATAAAAGATATGACTGAATGATTGATGCTAGTACATAACTATCTTAGGCCTTGTTTGGATGATGTCAGATTCACCTCAATCAACATGTGTTGGGGTGGAATTTAGTTCAAGTTCCACTTCAACCCACCCCAACACATGTGGATTGATGTGAATCCGACTACATCCAAACAAGACCTTAATTGTAATTTGTAAATAACATAGGGTAAAATTGGTTAATGCAGGAGTTGAAGATATTCTTCATCACACTGTAAAAGATAAGTTAAATGAATTTTAAAATAGGAAATTAAATGTCCAAGAAAATAACTGGAAGTTAGAAACTGATGAATGGACTATCAGATGATAATAGGCATTGCACAATTGCAACTCGAGTTTAACTAAGTGCCAACCCAACAGATACTAAACCTTATTCATGAAAAGCACAAAGTGGTATTGATTTCCTTTCAAATGATTTCAGCATGAATGAGAATAGATATGGTACAAATGAATTCTATATATTAGATACTTCAAGAAAAATCTATCTATTAGGAAAATCAGTACAAGAACATTAGAACAGTACTATAAATATTAAGTTTGCGAATCAATTCTTCAAACAAGGAGTACCTGCAATGTTATTCTGGGAATTTGGACTAGATTGGGAAGCTGCTGCATCTCTCAATTTAGCAGCCTCCTTTTCCACTGCTTCTTTTCTGCTGCTTCCTTTTAGCAGCCTCAAATGCTGTTTTCCGTGCTTCAGCTGCTAATTTTGCAGCTTCCTTCTGCCTAGCCTGCATAGTTGATGACCTTTCTTATTAGCTACAAGGGCTTTTAAGGGATTACTTGACTGCCACCGAAGTAAAGCAAGACTGGTGGTAAGCAAATCTTCAAAATGAAAAGCAACAGGAATAGCTTAAGGGGGTGGGGGTGGGGGTGGGGGGGGACAATAGGTGCAATCAAAACTGATGGAACTCAAAACATTTACTCTGGTTAATATCAAATCCACTCCAGTGTTACAAAAAAGACCCTAAGCCCCAAATCGTGTGTACATGTGATACGATGAATCTGAGCAATCAAACCTCTGCTTCTTGCCGGGCTCTTTCCTGCCTTAACTTTCCTTCCTTCATAGCTTGCTCTTTTCTTTTAGATTCTTCAAGAGCTGCATCATCTCTTAGTCGACATTCAACAATCTGGGATTTTTTGCTCATGATCCCTTTGGACCATAGATAAGTGTTTGTCGAGTACTTCTGCACTACAAGAAAGCAATAGGATAATATAATACTGAAGACAATAAAAAATTGTCAATAAATAAAGTACTAAAAAGTTGCAGGTATACACCATAATTCATGATTTCTTTTATAAGTTATAAACCATCTTATAGAGATAATATACATGGTAGTATTTCCTGTCAATTTTTCCTCGGTTCTTTTTTGTATCTAATAGAATGGTACATTCTCATTCTCATGAATGAACCATATTTTGTATCAAAAATATTTGCACTCGAGGAAGTATATCCTATCACATCTCAACTAAAAGTTCGAATAGAATAGTAAGCATAGTCTAAAAGGTCAATTTAGGCATCTGAAGAATCAATGGTTAACTTTAAACAATGCAATAGACACAAATTCTGTATCAGTGCACAAAAGCTAAGGAACCAATATGACCGACTGTTTCATAACACAACAAAGATAATTCATAAAAATGGCTCCTTAAAAAAACACAATTGCTGTACAGTGCAATTATAACTCAAACACACATAAACTGGTCATGAGGGATAGAGTAATAGAAGTACTAGCGTGGAACCCCCTCACGCCGTGAAGTAAGAGAAAAAGTTTGGGAGAAAATGAGAAAAATTTTGGGGAAATGTATGGAGAAAAAATAAGGGAAAAAATAGAAAACAGAAGAAGGAAGAGTAAACAGTAGTGTGGGAAGGAGGAAAAGGTTGGAAGAGAAATGAAGGAATTGGGAGAAAAAAATATGGGAAAAAAATAAGGGAAGGTTGGGAGAGAGAAATGATGAAGAAATTGGGAAAAAAAATGTATAGGAAAAAAAAAAAAGAAAACAAAAGGAGGAAGAGTGAACAGTATTGGGTTCGTATGATACAGTAACAGGTCCAAGCTTCAGTAACGGGTACACTGTAGTCTGAACAGTGATCTGAGTGTGTGTCTTAACGGGTATACTGTAGATATGCAGTGAAAACCATCACCAAGTTTAAAAAGGAGTATGTAGGATTCAACAGAATATTGAACTCAAAACTTGAGCGATCCTATCACTTATCAGAGAAATTGCTACTATGAAGCTTGTTTTGGATACAGACATTGGAATAGTACAAGAAATGCTTTGTGCCTTAAACAAATGTAATGTAATGTTTATTTGGTATTAAAAAAAAAGCTATGGAAAATGCACCGATATTGAATACTTCAAGAAATGAAGAGACATAAAGAAAGGTACATACATTCTTCTCTGGAAGTGTACATCGAGTCTTCTGTCTATCTCTTTTCCTGATTCCGCATATTTCTGAAGTCGTGCAAATGCAGAAATAGTTCTCTGAATTTCATTTTGGTGGCATACCTCCAATGAAGCTAGCTTATTTCTAACTTCTTCCTGAAGAACAAATATCATACATGATGTAGACAGGTATTTAAATAGAAAATGTGGTCCAAGAATGGTCCTTCATTATTAAAAACACAAGAGTGGAAGAGAATGCTGTAATTGGTGGGATGTCTTTAAATTCATGTCATAAAAATAACCAATGTTATTAAATCATCCAATAAAAACAATGTCATCAGTGAACCTAGTGCCCTGCCCTTTCATACTTTCAAGTTTCAATAGTAGTATGACCTGTTTTGCTTGAAAATATTTTTTTCAAATCCTAGAGAAATCAACCCAACAATTGAAGAGTGATATAAAATGGTGATGACCTAACATTAGCAAGATTGCTTCCTTGCTATCTTACTTCTTGGGCCTCAATCTTTTCCATTTGACATAAAATAATGTTGTAACTGAAAGAATGCTCAAATTGATACCAAACTGACTAAGCACTTCTTTGATATAATCCAGAAAACAAAAGCACAATGTCAACATCAATTTTTCATGGAAGTCTTCATTATTTCAACATGAGAGAGATGAGAACAAATAAATGATCAAATCTTCAGAGCTTTGCTTACTGTTTTATATATTTATATATATATAATGCCATGTACAGTGCACTTTGGTTTCCCTTACTGTATTCCTTTAAAAAAACTGACAAAGCACATCTTTTTCCTGCATATCAATATCATGATGCAATTTATGCTCGAAATGTAGAGGGGTGTTTTATTCATCCATACAAGTGTGACATATCCAGAAAGTATAAAAGGGAACCAAAGTGCTCCATTCAAAATTTCTTGTAGTATAATTTTAGCCAGCTAATAAACATTAAAAGAGTATGTGCAAGTATCTGTATTCCATTGTTTGGATCAATAAAAATATTATTAAATGCACTAAGCATAAAGTAAAACCTAGTTATGAACCTAAACTGCAATGAGGACACAACAAAGTCCAATGGTTTATCACAAAAAGATGCAGTTAAAACATTATAAAATGCTCAGTACACACCTGAACTTTTAGATGATGCTCGCGTTCCAGCTCAAGAAGAATGCTCTTTGGGGCAACTTGGCCATCTAATCCATCCTCTGAATCACTGCAAAGAAACGAAAAGGAACATAACTATAGCATGCATAAAGTCATCAGGGAAGCTTCTACAGTTTTGGAAAGGAAAAACACATGCTACGGAGCATACTTAATGGTCCAACGGGATCCTAATGCTTCATAGTTTGTCCTAAGACAGATGTTGCCTTCCTTACAATTATCCCTCCCTCTACAGGAAGTTAATGCAGAAACCAAACTGCAATTACATGTATCAAAATTCACCTTGATTCGAGTTCATTACACGAGAACCTTGCTCCTCTGGCCACGAGAGCCCGGACTTCCCATCACTTGTACCATCGTCTTCATCTTCTGTTTCGTCTTCGTCATCATCGTCAACCCGCATCACAAATGCCTTCTCCCTCAAAATGCCGCCATTAGCCCTAAATTGACCAAACAAAAGTTGTTGGACCTTATGGGACGGAAAATCACTAGATCGAGCCAGACGCAAGCTAGATATTACCAATCCGGCGATTGCTTCAGGGGCGTTGGCGGCGCAGGGCGGTGGGTGGCGTCCAGCTCGGCGAGCACATCCACATCGCCGAGCGTCCAGCTCGGGCGTGGGTCCAGTGGGTCCAGGTCCCTGGGATACTGCAGCTCGAAGGCCCTGCGGGGAGGCAAAACAGTGAGGGGAAGCAGGACAGCCACGATGAACAACCGACGGAAAGGAAGGAGAGGCAAGCTGAACAGACGGCGGGGCGGGATTACATCGCGGTCGTCTCCGTAGTCCCCGTCGTCGCCAGGGAGGTGGCCTCAGTGGCGGGCGGACCCAGGATTTAAACCAGGGTAGTCCTAGTCAAAATTTTAACATGCAATTCGGTAAAGCCAAGAAAAAAAAGATTCGGTATATATGACTATAAATTAAGGATAATCATTTAAAAAGGTATAGCGATCTTGATATACCGTTTATTTCTTCTACATTAAATGAATCATACAATTGATCAAATGGAGTTGCGGCCAAGCGTCAAAACGTCGAAAAGCTAGCGCGCGCAATGTCCGCCACCAAAAGTGTTTTTCCTCGTTGTCGCCGATGGCGTCTGGACGGGGATCAATTTAGGGCTACCTCACAGATTCCTTCCACCTAGGTAGGATTGCCAGAATCGCCAGCTCAGCTTCTTTACCCTGCTGCTGTGCAGTCTTTTTTTTGTCAGTGGACCACACTACCTTTCTACTCAAGCCAACACTTTTTGCTACAATGCATGGCCTAGCCTTTTGGTCAGATGAGCAAATGTATCCTGCAGAAGCCACCCTGACAAGCTGCGAGGCTACACTTCCACCATCTCGCACCTCCACATAGTGCTATAGGAAGACGGGCGTCCGACTCCGACCAGAGCGCCAGCTCAGATGAGACGGCGGACCTCGCCGAGGGCGGGTGCTATAGGAAGACGGGCGTCCGACTCCGACGCGGACGAGGCGAGCGAAAGGGGGCTGGTGGTTGCGGAGGTCCTTCCTGAGCTTACCAGCGCCCATTCTTAGCCCAGTACCCGGCTAAATCTTCAACATCTTCGCGTCGTCATCGTCGATTCAAAACCCTTGCGCCGCCAGGAGGATGGAGCTGGGCCCGTCAGATCTTGGACCCTAGACCATTTTCTTCATTCTCGAATTCTGAATTCTGACCATCACAAAGAAAATCAATGCAGTCGCGACCTCAGAGGTGGCGTCACAAGGCAAAGCACAGTAGAAACGAAAACAAAAGGGCGCCAGACCGCCAGTGCACCCCATCCAGGAATGATCAGTGATGATCCATTACAATCAGGCAGCCATCAGTCCACCACAATGGCATGCCAAACATTCGGCATAATGTAAGGGCAGAGCAAATGCAATACAGAGCAGCCTGATAAAACATTACGGGATACAAAAATGACAGTTCCCAGGCACAGCAAAATAAATAAGAATCCTTGCACTAGAGATCACTAGAGCTCAAGGAAAATCCTGATAAAATACTAAGTTCACAGGCACAGCAGAGAACGGAACCAGCAAATTGCAAGACAGACTTAACAGATAATGTCTGCCTTGCCCACCTTAAGAGGGGCACACCAGTGACGCTCACCCTTGCTTTTCATCCCTTTCACGGTTCCACTGCTCAATCTTAGCCCTGCGCTCCTCACTGCTCTCCCCTGACAGGGCTCCTCGCCCGCCTGGGAGGGGGGCTGCCACCATGCCTGCGCCTCCCTCCATCATCATACCTATCATGCCTGCTGCCTCCACCCATGCGCCCACCACCACCACCATGGTAATCATCACAGCCACGGCCGCCGCCAGCACCACCACGGTAATCATCACGGCCACGGCCTCCGCCACCACCACCACGGTAATCATCACGGCCACGGCCTCCGCCACCACCAGCGCCACGGTAATCATCTCGGTCCCGGCGTTCTCTCCTGTGATGTGGACTAGGGCTGCGGCTCCTTCCCCTGTATGGCCTCTTGTAATTCCCAAACATTTTTCTTCCTCAGTTCCCTACCGATCTTCTTCACATGCATGAAATTGCAATATCCACCACGATTGCAGCTGTTCTCCTCATATTGCGGCAGGTCGCTTCACGGAAATCAGTCACAGGGGAGAAGTCAACAATAATTGGTCGTCCAGAGTAAAAACGTCCCTGAAGAGCTGCATGAGCAGCAGCTGCCTGATCTTCCTCCCTGAACTGGACATAGACATTACCAATCATGTGATCAGCAAGGTTATCACAGATATTGAGATTCTCAATCTCACCAAACTTGCTTAGTTCCTCATAGATATCCTCATAAAAATCTTCAAAATGCTCCTGCATCTTGTGGGGATCAATTGGCTGGCCTTGAGCATCAACCCCCGGGGTGATCATGTCAGGGCGCTGATACATGTTAACGAGGACAAGAGTTGGTGATATGGTTGGCCTGTTATGGAGACGTGAGCAGCGATCTCCATGACGACAAGCTCCAATCTTGAAGTAAAATGGGCAGTTGACCCTATCTTTCTCTGTACCAAATATTGAAGCCAAGTGTTCCGCCATGGATCGAAATCAGTCCAACTAGAAGCCTGCAAAGAAAGTATTGGATCATTAATACCTCTCTAAATTGAGAGGACTGCTTCCTGATACACGAAAGCCCCCATAATCTAATTGGTGAACGTGAACCACAAGAAATTTAGAGTTAATAGTACTGATGGAAACGTGAACCACAAGAAATTAGAGTTAATAGTATTGATGGACAGTCTTGGTTATACAATATCAGAATCCAGAATATTACCAAACTTGATGCACTGTATTCGTTTTTACAACTATGTAGTTGCACTGTATTTGTTTGTTTGTTTTACAATATTCCCAAAATATTAGCATACAGCATATTTACCCATTTGAACATTAAGGTCAATTGCTCCCGAGACATAGCAGACCTCAAATTCTTGCAAAACAACACTAGCCAAACCTTTTCTTATGACCTAAGCTGCACACTAACTCAAAATGTTAATATCAAAATGACGAGTTGAGAGTATATAAGTAAATGACACAGGAAAATATAATATTTCTCCAGAGCAAAACATTATTGGATATCTGCAGTCTATTAGCCTAAACTCACTCCTTCAAATAGTTAACACCAAAGGTACAACCCCTGCAATTGCAAAAAGACGGTATTACTGATAGTCCCCCACTAAGTGTCTATTGTCCCTGTCCCTGCAATTGCAATGAGACCAACAAGACAAAAAGAAAGAAAAAAAAAGGACAGAAAGAGCAACTTTTCGCCTTTGCAAAAGAGCAGCTCCTTCTCAGGCAGGCCTTGTTATATCCATCCGGCAAAGAATTTTATTTCATCCATTTTAAAACCCTAATCTGCACAATCGTTTAAGATCGTTAAAATATAATCAAGTAAACAACCAACAAAAGAAATAAAGCATATTGGTGCTTAGAATACTAATGTAAAATCAAAACAGCACCTTAAAATGTGTATAAGTAAACTAAAGTGCATGGTTGCTGTATACAAGATATATGACCTAAAACCCTGCTAGGTGCTCACTAAAGCAGTATTCTAAAATGCACAAGGCACTAGGTGAGCTGCACCTAACCCCATAATCGCTAATTAGGCAGGTAAAGAAGCGTTGGAATCATATATATGAGGCAGTCAGCGATAAGCAAGATCTGCTTATTGCAAGATGCTAGCTCAGTCACGAAACAAACTAAGGGATAGCTTCAACAATAAGTTTTATTCATCGAAAACATGCAACCTTGGTTTATGAAACATCAATGGCTGATGGTCAATGTTATCGACATCAAAATTAGTTTCGCGATGCTGATTAATATGGTTGATTGGTTATCCTACAGCAGTATTCCGCATCAGACTTGTACAGGCAAATCGGTAAGGAGAAAACAAGCTATTACTTCAAAGATGAACAGAAATAGGCTGACAGACTGGTAACAGGCAAGATACATTACAACTTCTCAATCAACAACAAAGTAAGCTAGTTCCCAATCATTTTCCCCCCAGTCAAGCCAACGATGTAAATCGATATACTTGCCCCTTGGCCAGGGTTCGAACACAAACAGGGCAGGCGCGGACCCAATAAATGACATGTGTGCATACATACACCAGATATATTTTAAAAAAAACAAAATCGAAGTTAGTAGGCATAATATATGTATACTTTTGTAATTAGATCAGATCCGAACAACAAATAGGTTAAGCTAGGGTTTGGGTGCTCAGTTTCGCGTAACAGAAAGGGAAGAGAAGGGATGGGCATACTCGTCGCCGGCGAAGGGCCCGAAGAAGATCCGGCGAAGGGCCGTGAGCACCTGGCGTAGGGCTGCGGCGGCGGCGGTCGTCCAGTCGTCGCCACGAGAGAAAGCTTCGCACGCGGGGGCAACGGGAGAAAAAAAGGTTCCAGAAAAGGTCAGGACGGGCTGCTTCTTTCTCGAAATTCATATGGGCCTCAAGGCGGACCTGGGTGATGTTTTGGTCTGATCCATTATCATGTCTAGGGCTCTAGGCCCAGGCGCAACTCTTCTCTCTCCATGACAGACTGTCCGTGAGAGGCTGTCCACCAGCAGCATGATTGAGGGGATGTTTGGTTTGGGACCAGACTTGGCCCTGCCCACGCCCACTCTCGTCCGCGGCGGTCAATTTCTTCGCCGCCGCCGCCACACTCTGCCACACAAGAATGAAGAGCAAAACGACAAGAGAAATGTTGTAGGCGCTAAAAGCTGTGCATGATGAACTAAACACTGGCCTAACAAGTGGTGGCGGGCCACACTGGCGGCGAGGCGGAAGTGTGGCGTCAATCCAAACACGCCCTGAATCCTTCAACCGAAATTAAATCAAAAAATTGTAACTTCGCATGATGATGAATTCCACCGGCAGCAGATTGAATCCTTCAACTGAAATTATCCTAATTATTCTACCTTGGTCCATCGAGACAGTGATTCAGCTATTTTACCTATGATGCTCTGACCCCCATCGAAAATATTGCGAAGATTTGCCGATTTTGTAGGCCTAAACATGCTGATACCGTAAAAAATAAACCCATTGGAAGTACGGAAACAGTAGGGTATGACATGATATATCTTAGCCCCTCCTTTTTCCTAGTTTAGTTGGGCAAAAAAAACTTAAAGGATCGTTGGAACTCCCCGTAGCACACTATAAGCACGTTTAGTTTGTTTATGGTAAATATTATTCAATCATGGACTAACTAGACTCAAAAGATTGCCTCATGATGTACAACAAAACACTGTAATTAGTTATTTTTTTTACATTTCTTTTATCGAACATAACATGTTTTTGGTGTATTTAGTGTAATGTGATGGAGAGAGAGTCTAAAAATTTGGAAGTTGGAGGCAAATATTTTGCCATCTAAATAAGACCAGTCGGGTTGTCGGCATGGTCAGTCTGCTTCCTTAAAAAGTCTTTGCCTGTGCAATAATGTTTATCTATTGGTTCATTCACCACAATTTATAGCAATCGATCTTTCTCACCATCCTTTAGTTCTTGAGGCTTTTACCTAGTACTATGAAAAAAAAAAGTTGTGACGCGTAAAACAAAAAAATTTAAAGATACCAGATACCATCGACTAAGTATAACTTGGTATCCCTATACCACTGCCAGGTGTTCCATTCGTTTCCTAACGTTTCCACGACCGGCACATGTGGACCATCCTACCATCCTTTTAGGAACGAGTAAAAAAAGCACTGACCGCTCGGTTTCCTTCGTCCGCCTGGGAGTCGCGAGACCCGACGCTCGCGAAGGGGGAAGCGCCGCCCTGTCGCGCGAAGAGGAGGAGCCGCCCCAGCCGCCCCGGCCCCAGCCCCTGCCGCGCCGGCGCGCCGGCCCCAGCCCCTACAGCGCATCGTTCTTGAACTTGAGTATCTCACGAATCATGCGCCAGAAACTAGGATTGAGTGCATTGCTTTTCTGTGCAAAGAGGCCTGAGATGCCATTGCTGCTGCCCCACTCGCATCTGCTGGCGCTGGTCCCCAATTGTGTGCTCACTGAGAAGGACATGTCAGATATCTCCATCTCCACCCCGAGCCCTTCAAACCATTCCAGCATGTTTGGGTATGTAACCTGAAATTTAGTGCATTGATATGTCACAAGTTCTATGGTATACAAATGAAACAATATTTAGAAACTTAAATGTACTCCTGTCTACTTTTCAGATAGTTTGCCAACAGGAAACTTGTTTTTGCGGAAATTAAAGAATTGAGAATAGTACCGGTCACTATTGGCATATCTACGGAACAGGAGAGAGCAAAGCCAGACTGCCAGAGTTCAAGCGACGAACAGAACTGCTGGTGGTCAGGCATAACCTCGAGGCTGAATCTGACACTAACCGTGGTCTTGGTGCGGTTCGCCAAACCTTTCTTCTCGACCTCCTTGGCAGTGGCAATGCCTTCTGGTCGAGAACGCGCGATCCACCTTTGGGCTCATGCGCGGCACTTCGCGCTCTCCTGCACATCCACAACAGCGCACTTGAGCCATTGACGCCCAGCGGAGGAGGGTAGAGTACACGCGGTGTGCCTCACAGGCATTATAACACCGAGGTGCACGGGCATGGGGCGCCCGCGAGAGCAAACGAACCGGGCGAACCGCACCGGGGCATGGGCGGCGTGTAGTCTGGAGTGGATCCCACTTGGTTGCTCGTGTGGCTTGGCCGACCGCGGAGGAGGGTAGGAGTACATGTTGTGTCAGTAATGTTAGAGACACGTTGAAAACCGATGTGTGCAAACTAGTGACCAAATGTTAATTAGTCTATGAACCATATTATTGGTATATATTGTGTTAAATATTATTATTATATATTGTGTCAATTTCTTATGTTCAAAACAAGTGCACATATATGCATATGTGCTGCACTTTTTTTAGATTTTTTCACATGTGTATGCCATATGCGGCATGCACACCTACGACCAACCCTCAAACACTAGAGAGTAGTATAGAGGGCAATGATGATTTTGATCACTACTATGGACTGAGGGCAAGAAAGTCTTTTCTCTAGACTGCTTAACTTGGTGTTAGTGTGCAAAATGGACCCAGTGTTATAGGGGACAAGTTACACTTGGCCGATGATATACAGTCTTGTTAAAGTTTTTAGTGGTAATTACTGCGAGTCGGGAGCTTTTTTCATAATGGTACATAAAAAGCCTCTTACTTCTTGACTAATTGTACCTTGTCGAACAATATGCAAGCTCGCCGTCATTTCACTCTATAAAAAAACCAGGTTTAACAAAATCCTATTAGATGATTTAATCCCCCTAAATCCTCTCAAACCCCCTTGGTTTTGAGATCAAACTAGATCCTAATTGGATTATGGCTTTAGTCTGGTTGTCTCATGAGATTCTTTTCCTAGTATCATCTTCGATCTTATCATCATCATAATCAGATTTAACAAAATCCTATTAGAAGAAGTGGAACTCAAATGCAACGACAGAATTTAAGAACACCCGAGCTGTCCACACAATGCCAATCCAATCGTCACCCAGTGAGTTAGGGAGATTCTGATAAACGTGGCTCCATCGATGATGATGGCAAGTTGGCAACTAGAGTCTACAGCTTGAATGCAGCAGGCAACTGGATTATCACAGGGGAGGCTTTACTGCAGATGTGCTATGTGCATGGATTATGTGGAAAAAGGTGGGATTTGTGAGTATTCACGGAGTCTCAAATGCACTTGTCCTCCAGGATATAACATGACCGATCCAAAGGACTGGAACAAAGGATGCAGTCCAACAGTGATCAACACCAACTGTGGGCAACCAAGAGGGATTTTAAATTTGTCAAGATTCCCCATGGTGATTTTCATGGCTTTGATCTGACTTCAAACCAGTCAATCTCATTTGAAGAATGCATGCGGATATGCTTGGACAGCTGCCTGTGCTTATCTTTCACATACAAAAGCTGGACAGGGCCTATGTTACACCAAAAATCAACTCTACAATGGTCAGGTTTATCCATATTTTCCGGGAGACAGATACATCAAACTTCCTAAGAAGATCATTCCAACATATTCAGCCTCCAATCGTTCCCGTCTTATTTTGGGCCCAAAAGAATATCAAGGTTTTTTTTTTTGGCGTGCATTAGCACGTACTTTATTAAAGGAAGTTGAAAAGTACAAAGAGTTCACCGGTAATCCATAGATGACCGACGAACCCTACAACCACATACAAACAGCAAGCAAATGTGAGGGGTGGGGTGGGGGTAGGGCAAACCCACAACCCCTAACAAGCCCCAACAGCTACACCAATTACAAATAAGAAACTCAACACTTGGGAAGCTAGAGGGCGAGCGGAGAGCTGAACATCAATGGCGGCCGGAAAACATCCGAGACTTGGGGACGGCGGCATCCGTCCCCAACAACCTCGGCAAAAGAAATAACCCGGAAGAGAGCACCTCGGCAAGAAAGCATCTGGGAAGAAGAACACCTCGACGAGAACCCCTGCGGAAACGACCAACGACGGCCGAACACACGTTCGCCCGACTAGACATACCCGTGGGGAGGAGAGACAGAAGCGCCCAGGTAGAGCAGCAAGCGAGCCGGGCGACCGGGCCACCACATTCGGAAGGGCGGAGCGCCGTAGAATCGCCGCCCGGTGGCAGGCATGGTATTCGAAGACGATGCCTTCAAGAAGGAGATGACCGAGAGATGTCGCCATCGTCCACCCGACCACGCCGGGCTAAGCTTTCGCCGAGCTCCATGCCACGGTCACCAAGGGGCGACCGCGCCAACCACGCCACCACGACGTCGATGACGCGCTGTCGCGAGCCGGCGCCACACCACCGCGGTGCGAGACGACAAGAACGCCGGCCGCCGCCCCAACCGCCGCCGCACTCCGTAACGCGTAAGCCCCGCAACCCCCACCTCAGCCGACGACGCCACCTCCGCCGCAAGCTCGCCCAGACCCAAGTCAACGCCGCCAGCGCTGCGGGTGAGAGGAAGTCTGGGCCCGCGGATGCCGATCCGCGAGGCGGTGCCCGATCCAGCCCAACCGTCGCCGGACCCGCCACCATGGCCCCACCCGCCGGCGCGGCGCTGATCCGAGGCCCAAGGGCCCGATCCAGACACGCCGGCCCGCCCGATGCCATGGCCACCGCCGCAAAGACGCGTGCGGAGTAGGGGAGGCTCGGCGCCGATCCAAGGCCCTAGGTCCCGGATCCGCGAGCAGCTCACGGCCCCCGAGCGCGGGCGGCTCGCCATGGCCGCTCGCCATGGCAGTGTGACGTGAAGGGAGGGAGGGGGGGCGCGCAGGTTTCCACCGCCGGATCCCGGCGACCGGCGGCGGATCCAGCCGGCGAGCCGCCACGAGGGCGTCGGCGCCGCCAAGGGGCTAGGCTAGGGTTTCCGGAAGCGGAGGAGGGAGAAGATGGAGGGAGGTGGGGGGCCGGCCCTGAGACCAGCTGGGCCGCCCCGCCCCTGCGGAGAGGAAGACGACGGCAGCGGGCCGAGGACGCCGCCGAAGGAGGGAGCCTGGGCGGAAGGAGGCGCTCTCCCGAAGTCGGAGAGGCGCGGGGCCACAGGAGGGGAACGGTCCAATTCCCGTCAAGAATATCAAGGTCATGTTAGTATCCAAGATGAATACATGAAATATTCGACAACATAAACTGGATATACTTCATTGCATTTGCTACTATATTAGGGGCAGTTGAGCTACTTTTCATCATGACAGGGTGGTATTTTCTTTCAAAATGCACAAAATCTCTCATGAAAACTTTGAAACTTGTGTAACAAAGTCCCTAAACGAACTCAACTGTAAAACATTTCTATTATTAAAAAGACACTGAAATGGTGAAACAAAAAAACGCTCTCTCATGAGAACACTTGCTCCAACAGTCCAACCTTCTGTGGCCTAGACAATCTGCATAGATCTTCCAAAACCCAGAAAATGGTATACATCACCTTAGATAGCTTCCTAATACTCCATGTTATATCACCGGAGCTCTCCTTTGTAATATTGTTCAATGTGAACTAATCACTGTTCCCATGAGACCTATAATGTTGAAAAATATACAAAAAAGATGTCAAATAATGAAGCTACTATGCTGACTCACTTGCTGGCTGGCGACTTGGTGTTGTACCAATCCCATATTTTTTTTCGAAAGCGCGTTAACAATTAGCACGTCTTTCATTCAGTGGAAGATAAGAGTTTTTACGTTCCAAGTGGTGGAATGGCGAGAGCTATCCGTCAAATGGAAAGGCACACCACACAAATCACCGGCAAGCAGCTGCCTAAACATATGAGCAGTACAAGACATCCTGCTGGTGGAAAGATAGAAGATTCAAGATTTGGAAAGGCTGTAAGAGGTGAATATAACCTTGATATTTATTTATTTATTTTTAAAAAGAGTGGAGTTAACAGCCAACACATTACACATTTGAAATGGAAGGAGTACTTCCTTGAAAATGCGCTTTAAAAAGTTACAGGCTATTGGTTCACCTTTTGATACCCTACCTGAATATTATTTGCTTCATTCACCATCCATAGCCCTCATTTCTTTCACTTCCAGGCAGCACGAGATTGCTTCAAAAAAAAAATTTCGCAGACACAAAGAACTGCGCATCAATTATATTAACCAAAAAAAAAGTCTGCATGACTTGTACAACCCCTATAGGGGCAAAGGAGTTACAAAAAACTCGCCAACAAAACCTTAAACTCAACCAATGGCCATGAGTGAACAATCACAGACATGTGCTACGGAGCCCTTTGGCTCTTGCCACACGGCTTAAAATTGAACTGGTTTACTTCATGCTGTGTAAATGTTGTGGTTTTAGTTCCGGTTAACAAAATGATAAGCAATAGCCAACAAAGAACTACTCCACCAGGTAAAATCTCTGGATCTGACACTGCTAGCACTAGTCCAATAAAAAGTACCACGATAATCATGGTCATCCAATTAAACCTTTAGCATGGCTATGGCTGTGGCAAAAGCCCAGGTGGAAAAAGTTTAATACTTGATCTAATCAGCCATAGAAAACTCGTAACAATTTTCAAAGCATAAGCTCGAAAAGATTCTCAATTAGTAGCACGGAAAATTATTGTACTATACAACATTGATACTAGTACAGACCGAGAAGTGGAGTTAAACTGTTGCGCGGCGTTAACTGACACAAAAACAATTGTTATTACCAAACAAATCTGCAGAAACTAATACTCGATAGTATCTTCCATCTCTGTAACAAGTCACTCGTTGCAGTTAATGAGTGACCATACAACAGTAACCTCCATCTTACAAAAGCCAGCGTCAAGCAAACCAGAGCTTCTGCTAGCTTTCTTGGGTTCGAAAATTACTTCATCCTTCACGGCATTTTTAGCCGATTTCGAGGCCTCCCAAGCCTTGACGCAGACCCTCAGCTTTCCAGTAGTCTCAACAGAAACAACACGCCGCGAAAGCGTGATCCCACTATTATCACCGGCAACAGACACCTTCCCGCTTCCAGAATCGAGCAAGATGACCCTATTGTGATCAACGCCGACTCCCTTCCAATGGATGCCGGTGGCAAAGGCAACAAACTGGGCACCGAAACCATCCGGCCATGACCCTTCACTGACCCGCACAAATATGGTGGCCTCCACGGAGCTAAGGATATGACCAAGCGTAAGCTTCAATGTGCTAAGCTTGCTAGTGGTGTAACGATAAATCTGGCATGAACTCAACGCATTACCACATGCAATCGGCACAACTGCAAAGCTCAAGTCTTTATCCTCGGATTCAGTAGCCCCCTTCACTGTCAGCTTAACCTCGATCGTCAGATGACCCATCCACAGAACGGCACGGGTCGGACCTTCCAGTGCTAAATTCCGATCCTGCAAGCAACACCATTTATTTAAAGAAATGAACAAGAGGTAAGCTTGGAGTGAAAGAGGATAATGACATTGAGCAGCATAATCTACAATCAACACAGAACAATACTAAAAGGCAGCACAAACAACAGGAGACACAAACAAAACGGTGAACAGGAAATATGCAGTGCTACAAACCTCTTTGGTGAGGGTTTGGCAGTTGTCTCTTGTGCGGCTGAAGATAATGTTGCGATTGAAGTCGATGGTGTCACGAACTGCGACGATGCCGAACACATCGATCGGCCACTGCAATAATCCCCTTCTTATTCCTTCAACCCTGACTGAAAATACCTGCAGAGTGTCCATGGGGAAAGAACCGTAATGTGGTGCGGGCTCATCCGTGAATCGCATGGGGCCGATCTTCGCTGCGCGTAGTTGGAGGAGAGATTTCAAGTGAGTTAAGATCGAATACAGCAGCAGCAGCAGAAATAACAGTGGAACTAATTAGCATGTTCAGGGTTCACATAATTAACAGCAGTTTATCGGTCAGGTTTTGATCCTACCGCAGCTATCTATCTAATTATAGCTTCGGGTTACTGACAGAGAAGATGTTTCCTGGGCTGTCAGTTAGTGACGGGCTGAGCAGAGAACTCTAACGGCACCAAAGGGGTTGATCAATGAAGGAGTAAGAACTCACTGGTGTCTTCGAATGAACCGTGATTCCGGGACCAAACCTTGATCCAGTCATCGCGAAAGAGGCTAGCTTTATATGCTTCATAGTCGGAATCCATCGTCTGCGCCTCCTCTGGTTTCGTTATCGGACGGACCACACGAGACAGACTACGAGAGAGGAACAGGCGAGACTGGATAAACGGATTCGTGGTCACTGGTCACGCGCCGCGATCAAGGTCTGACGACGTACAGAACCAGCAGAAGAAGGTATATAGGGCTAGTGCTCGATGGGGGAAACATAAACGAATCTCTTCTCGAGCCTGACTCGGAGTCTCTGTCCCATGGAAAACAAGATCGCACACATCTAGGAGGGGCAGCAGTAGCGCCCGGCCGTCCGGCGCGTCACTGCGTCCGGACGCCGGTGCCTACGGCCCAGGCCCAGCTCTGTCCTGGACGGAAGATATGGGCTCCAGCTCGCTGCAGTCTCAGTCCAGATAGATCGTGGCAACAGATTTTGCCAAGGGGTTTGTGCAAACACTTAACAAGTTTAGTCAGAAACTTCTGGTGGGGAGCAAGGCAGGAAAAGGAAGACGTGCTGGGTAGCATGGGATGACATGATTATGCCAAAATTTCTCGGAGGTATGGGTTTCCGTGATTTCGAGATGTTTAATCTCGCGTTACTTGCCAAGCAAGCATGGAGGCTTCTGCAGGAACCTTATTCCCCTGAGTGCAAAAATACTTAGAGCAGTGTATTATCGAACTTCGAGTTTCTTGAGGCTCAGGTGGGCTCGACCCCCTCGAAGATATGGAGGGCGATCTTGGATGGCAGAGAAGTGCTACAGATGGGCTTGATCAAGAGAATCGGTACAGGTGCCACGACCAACATATGGGATGATCCGTGGCTGCCGAAAGTGGCGGGATGAGAAAACCAATTCCTAGTAATGATGTGGCCCGGCCTAGGATGGTGAGTGAACTTATCAATCACTCGAGGTCTTGGGATGTGGACAAGCTACAACAATTTTTTTTTTAGCCACTTTCGATATTGATACTATCGAAATATCCCTCTAAGCTACAGACAGGAAGATTTCGGGCATGGCACAACGAAAAGATGGGGTGTTCTGGTCGGATCAAGATATCGTATGCTGAGCTATCGAGTCGTTACGAGATAATCGGAGAGAGATCCAACAAAAGGAGGCGAAGGAGAGTGGAAGCGACTGCGGCATGTCCAAGTCCTCTAAAGTCGGTACCTTCTTATGGAGGTTGTCCGGTGCTCTATGCCGACGGCCGATGTTCTAAATCATAGACATATAGCTGATGATGACAGTGTTTCTTATGTGGTAGTCCAGACTCATGGAGACATTCTCTTCTTGATTGTCACTTGGCAAGGTGTGTCCAGGCTTTGGAGGACGAGGAGATAGTGGAGCACCTATGCAAATCGAATGAGGATCATCCACGGATGTGGCTCTCAAATCTCTTGAGTCACTGCCTCATGAATCGGCGGTAAGGGTAGCGGTGGTACTGCAGGCAGTCTGGTATGCGAAAGAAAGGCCGTTTATGAACATATATACGAGCCCGTTGTCAACACATAGTTTTGTTAACAAAATGCTTTGTGAAGATTTGAAGGACTCCTGACTCAAGGCAGTCCGAGGGAGGCAGGGCATGGCCCGAGGCTCGGCCTAGACGCCAATGGATGCCACCACCGCGGGGGGTACATCAAGGTGAATGTCGATGCGGCGTTGTCAAAGAATGAGAAGGTTACAACGGTGGCGGCGATAGCGAGAGAGACCAGGAAGGTAATTTCTTGGGTGCATCAGGTGTGGTATTTGAAGGGATCACCGATCCTGAGATAAATTTGAAGCTTTGGCGTGTAGAAAGGTCTCGACCGGTGTCCGACCCGAACTTGACGTCGATAAGGCTTGCATCTGGACTTGTGAGAATGTAATTCAAGTCTCAAAGGATCGGGCCTTGGATGCGTATGGTCAGGTTGTACAGAGAGATAAAAGCTAGAGCAAGTAATTTCATCTCGATAATTTTTGTCCATGAATCTAGGCGTCCGAATGAAGACGCTCATGTAATTGCTAGATCACTAGTTTCTTTTGCACCAGGACGATATGTCCGGTTGTTGGCGCCGCCTTTTGGCGTTTGTACTGCTAAGCCATATATTAATAAAGTGGTTTGTGCTCAAAAAAAAAAAAAAAAAAACAGATTTTGCACTAAATGAATACACCATCGCAATGGCTTCAATTCTCTAGTCATTTTGGTGGCTTCGTGGATTTAGAAGCGATAGATAGAAAGTCAGAAATAAATGTGTGTATGAAGGGGGCGCCGGGGCTCACCTAATGTAACTGTTTATGTCAAAAAAAAATCTCTACTATAATGTTTCAGTCAATGCTATTTTGTAGGAGATCGTTTTTTTTAAAAAAATGCAGGATATTTTTTAGAAAAATAAATATATTAATATCTTAGTCTCTACATCGAACAATACACATATAGCTATAATTTACAGGAGATTGCGATGAATGCAGTCTATATCTATGCAAAAGGTGACCTTTGGATTTGGGAGCATTATATTTGGTCATGATTTTGTTTTTAGGTGGCCAATCGTACTTCTTTCTAATTTTTGCAATTCTCTCTTGCTCTCTTTTTTTCCTTGGATCTTGGTCTGACGGGCTTGTACGAGTCTTGTTGGCCGACGCCGACCCCTCTTTTCTTCTTAATAATATTTTTCTTAGATAATGTTCTTCTTCTTAATAATACTAGTATATTACCTGCTAACGCTACGGTAATATTTAGGACAAATTTAACAACCAAAATCATGTGTACCCTATGATAGTTGTCATCGATCGCATAGTATAATTCTTATGAAAACCTAATAGCAAATGAAGATTACTTGCATAACAATAACGATATCATAATATAGTGGAGACATAAACAACCTTCCAATTTTTACCATACAATAATAATAATAATAATTTGGCAAACACCAAGAATTTACATGTTGTAGCCCCGGTGACCAAAAATAACATTCCAAAAGCTTGTAATTAATTCCGGAGATTCTTTTAAGGGAAACAAAATAAAAGAGACACCGTGGAGTGGGGCAAGGATTCGATCCCCGCTGCAGGAGCATGCGTCGGACGAAAGGCGTGGGGAGGTGAGGGTGTAAGACATTTCACAAACTTTCGATCTACCGGCCCCTTAGGTTCAGATCCGTTGGTTGGTGAGCCTTGATCTAAAATAGCATTAACTGAAACATTATAGTAGAGATAATGGCGCCAGCCGGTTCTTTGCGGATGCAAATATGAAGATAATATCCCTACAGGCCTCGTGCCGATCCCGATCGATTTAGACGTCAGCAAGGTCGACATGATGCGTCGTCTGTTGCATCACTCGAAGCGATCCAGTCGCACCTAAACTTTGTTGCTTTCAAAGGCTAATCACACGACAAGTGCACTCCTCGTTTTTCATAGGGTAGGAAACTAGCTAGGAATATCCTGTGATCTCACCGATTGAAAAACAACAAAATACTTCGCGTCACCCCAACAAAAAACTTTCTTCATTTTTACCTCACTTCTGGCGACGCGTAGCATTCTAAGCCTCAGGTACGTAAATGCTTTCATTTCTGCTCTACCATTCATTCATTTACTTCAGTGCTTGGACTACTCCTAGGCGATTACTTGCACGTGCCTAATAAAAACAGGCCAGCAGCACGTGGTCAACCGCACATGTAATAGCTAGCTCATAAGTTAGCTCTAAGCATTGTTTTTATTTTTTTTATAGAAGGTAGAGAAAAAGCTAGCTCTCAATCAAGAACTAATCTCATACACACATTTCAATATTGAGTGTTATATGGGTTTTATTATGTTATAAAACCATTGCTAAGAGCTAGCACTATTGGGGAGTTAATTTAGAGACAGTAATAACTGAGTTATACCATTGCGGGTGCCTTATCAATGACGAGAAAAAGAAGAACGCTGTAGCTTCCAATGTACAAAAAGGCTGTAGGCTTCCAGAATACATCGAGTGAACTGTTCAACCCCACCGCCGTTTGTCCTTGCATACGGATGACGACGTAGCGCCGGGCACAAGAGCCTTCAAATTTCATTGATGCAGTGTCACGGACACCAGTGACAACAAACTGACAACACGTCTGTTAGAACAAATGGCACGCGTTCTGACTTCGGAGTGCCGAACACAATGTTAATTAACAGAGCTAAAGGACGTCAGTGAGTCCTAATTTGGTGGCAAATTTGGAGGCATAGTCATGGGAACAATAAGTCTTTGCGAAGCATTAAAATTTGGAGATGTGACCACAAGCTTTCCTAAATTGTCAAGCCGGCCTGCTGACATTCAGTGTGATGTCCTCACATTACGGCCTCCGGTAGGCTTTTTCAATGTTAGTTCGAACTTAATTTTTCCCCCACATCGACTACATTGATATGTCCTTTCTGAGATTTTTATCTTATTGCAAAGTACAGTTCTCACTGAATTTCAATCCTACGTCATTTCTGTGGTCGGAGCAGAAGTGCATGCCGTTTTGAGACTCTAGTGAAACAATATGACAAATATAGTAGTAGTTGGCTGATTCGATTCGTACACACACAAAAAAAAAACATAGGGATATGGATGCCAAATCCCCCGCTCCATCTGACCTGGCCATGCTCGGTCACGTCACACAACTTGAGTTGTGATTTGTTTAACAAAGTAAAGTCGTACGAGTAGTCATTATATCATCAGCAGATTGCCAGATTACGTCCCCGTGCCGTATATAAAAATTATAAGAGTTTATTTATTCCAGGCCACTTGTCATTTCATTCTTTGAATGGGTAGCGGATGCATCTTTGCCTGACAGTGCTTCAAGCATATTTCCTCTTTGCATGTAGCTAATTAAAGCTCCCATTTAGGTTAAAATTTTCTCCTCTACTAAAGAGAGCTTACTTTTCTAAGTTGGAACCAAAACATCAGAGGCAAAATAATCAGGCAACCTATGTTACGATCGATTCATTCAACTACCGCCTATAAACCAGGATGGTGTGATTCAGGAAAAGACTAGGTGTTCAGTCAATTCAACATCAGGTGCGCAGAGTCTGCTGTGTCACACATGACACATGTCTGGGCTTCTAGAACGGCAATCGTGTGCATGGGTTACGTCCCCGGCCAGCTTCTAGAGTTCGGCTAGTAGTTTAGATTTACATTGACGTTTCTCTGTGGTTGCTGTGGAAACCTGAACTGTTGGATTGCTGTCTTTTTCTCTCCTCTGTGTCATTCGTTTCATTCCTCGTGCTTCTCACGTTGAAGCTGCCGTAGTATGACTTGAATAATAACCCAACTTGAGCTCACCATGAGATCTCCAGTGACGAATCAAGAGCGTGACAGCATGGTAGTCTAGCTAGCTACTCCATTCAAAAAAAAAAAAAAAATCTAGCTAGCTTAAAATTGTCACTCTTCCTGACAGCGAAGTATAGCATAGTAGGGCCGGGGTACTTCCATACTTGTCACTTGCAATACTTCTTCTTTTCTCCCAATTTAAACTTTAAATTACCGTGATTAAGCGTTAGCAAAGGCGTCATCAAATCCGTTTTATATGTACTATTATATACAGCTATACAAAAACGACAGGGTGCAAATGGGCGCCACATACACACGTTTCTGTCCTACTGGTAATAAGACACACGGGGGTGCATATGCATCGTGCTTACCTAAGTGTGTTAACCATGTGCGTTAGTACTAAGCTTGTATGTTAAGCTAGGACAAGAAAGGGGGCGCTTAATATACAAGCCGCTGGTCGCTGCCCATGTGGGGTTGAAGCTACGTGGCACAACGGGAATCACATTCGACGACCGGACACACTACTACACACACCAATAACATGCATGCATTGGCATGATTTGTGTAATCATGTGTGTAGGCACAGCCCTACAGGAGTTTTATGCATGTGGCCGGGTTCAGTGAAGAAACGTCGTGTGGTCTACTAGCCGTCTGGGGCGTGCGGCTGGCATCTTCTGCGTAGTACAGTGCTGTACGTCCCTTGAGACGCAGAACGGACAGGAAGAGAAGGAGAGACAGGCAGGCCAATCAGAAGCCTCAGAACGAAGATGCGACCGCGGAAGATCAGGCATGCACGCAGATCGATCCGTGGGATTGCGTTGCAACGCATAAACAAACCGCACACGCGAGCGAGGCGCCGATGCACGCTGCTTGTCGGAGAGGAGCAGCGATACGATGCGCACCGTGGCCGACAGCAGGCATCTCGGCGGCCGAGCTTCGGCCGGCCGGCCGGGCGCCCGCGGGTGAAACTAAATAAAAACGACTGACTCTGTCCGGTGATCGAGCTCGTGTACATCCGCGTTTGTTGTATACGGCTGCTACACGATCACCTCTGACGATCGGGCGTGGTTTTGATTGGGGGCAGTAGCCGCAGCGTGTCCGCTTGCTCGCCGACAGCGCCTCGTCAGCGGCGCGTGCGCACGCGGTCCTGTGCTCTACTAATGTACTGCCCAGATCGTCGATCCCGGCCGGCCGCCAGCAACGTGCGCTGCGGTCGACCATGATTGGGTGGTTTTGACTTGCACGTTGCCTGGGGAGTCTGGGACACGTATCGTCATCTCCAAATGCTCCTCTACCGTACTGTATGAGACATCATGAAGTTTCCTCTCGATCTCCCCTGTGTATCTTTAAAAAAAAAAAAAAAAAAAAGAGTATAGATAAAAAGAATGGCGCGCGGCATGATACTCGGATTGCCATGCAAGGGCTAGTAGCAGCTTGAGCAGAAGCTTATGGTCGCATAGCGGCGGAGCCAGGATAAAATTTACCTTATGGCGAACTTAGTACTACTACTAAGTACTTGTTTATATAAGAGAAAACATACATAATAATAAAAAATGATGCCAAAAATGCATTAGCTTATATATATAGTCATCAAATATGCATAAATATGTTAGAGAGATCATCCCTCGCGAATGTATTAGACCGGTTCGCCGGGCGGCCGTGGTATGGTGATTTAAATATTTAATGGCTGCATGTAAGTGCCCTCTGGTAACATGCATTTTTTTTCTCGATTTGGCGCATGCATCCGCATTTCACCAACCGCCCGCTTCTCTTCTCTTCTATTCTTACTCCTCCACCTCAGATTTTGTTGGCGTGAAAACCTCATTTAGTCCGATGATTGTACCTTATTATACTTGATGATGTAAGTAGTATAGAGGTTACACTGGGCTGGAGGTTTATCAGTAGAGCCTGTACTCGGTTAAAATGCAAGAGATATCCAGCACTACCGTAACGACACTTTGATCCATCGCCACCAGTGCCCAAAATGTAATGATGAAAAGTAGGATGTCGTTCATGATTACAGAAAAATAAACAACAGAAGACCATCATCATGAACGTAGTAGTAATGGGTCTTCCCTTTTTTTTAAAAAAACATTGTCTTCTTGCGATGCAGGTTTCATCCAATCTTATTGCAATCGTCGTCAAGATAACTAGTGGAGACGACTCAGATAACTAGTGGGCGTGTGGTCTCGGCTATCATGCATCTGTGGTGCAAAACTGCAAGTACAACAAGTAGCCAGTGCAGCCTCCCTGCAGTCAGACCACGACCAAGTGGCGCGGAATATAATCTTTCCACTCTACTACGTTCGGGTCATCTACGCGCAGTATGTATGCATGTCGCAGTTTGTTTATGGCTACCCCTCCTACTTCTACCGTCGCTCGTCGCGGGCAGCTCGCTTGCTGCCAAGTAGTGGATGGAGGTGGAGTACAATACATAAACGCAGCTGATCGATGCGCGCGCACATGGCGTATTTGGTGCGGTGGGCCGCGGGCAGGGACGCGTTTGCGGTGGTGGCCGGACCCGGCTCCGTGCGCCGGCCGGTATACTGGCCACGCATGCTCCTACGTAGTAGCTGGTGCCGCCGTGCCGGTCGATCCCGCCGCTTTGTCGCTTCTACCCGCCCGGGCTTCCAGTGGTCGGGCATTTCGCAATCACTCTATCATGTAGCCTAAATTACAGATTTATTACCTTCGTATTTATCGCGATTTTAACGACGCTACTGAGCGCTGTATTTATAGAAAAAAGCTAAGACTCCAAGTCTTTATTTTAGACTCCAAAGTATCATACCCGGCGATAATAAATGGCCTTAGACTACTTCACGATAGAGTCTACTGCGATTGAACCGCCGAAATGTCAATCACACCCGTCACCCGACCATCACCGGTTGTCGTCGTCCGGAGGCCGTACGCATCGGAAGCGACCTCACTGTGCCGTCGCTCGACAAGACCAGGTTGTGCGTGTGTGTGCTCACCTTCCTGCCACTGTAAAAGGTGCTCCGTAGTGACCAGGTGGATGGAGTACTCCTACTGTAGGACCAGCCAGGTGGGATCTTGGCTCGTCACGCCACTGTGAAAGGTAGTAGAGTTCGACAAGTATGGCCTTTTGGCCTTTCCCAGTCCGAGGTAGTACAGTAGAACGCGCCTACCCGTACTCCATCCACCCCGGACTCCGGAGCGGAGTCGAAGAAGATCTTTTGCACTGGTAGATCCGATCCGATGGCCGCGAGGATTTGGCTGGCTCTGGCTGTGCCCAAATTGGTCTGTGCAACTTCCAATCATCCGGAACCGTACACGCGCCACGGAAATTCCACGGAGCCCAGAGAGAGGCTCGCTCGATGTCCCGCTGCCGCGTGCTTCGGCGCTTCGCTATACCCCCCTGCGACTGAAACTTTACGCTTGTTTCCAGTTCATGTTCATCACTGCTTACGCAAATTTGGTACTAGTCTATTGGGAGCATCGTTGTACCCGGGTTTTATTTTCCTTGAACGGAATGAAATAGTAGTGCCACTACCATCACGTTTGTCGGAAGCAAAGAATCCAACGGAGCAGGGGAGAACCGTGGAGTACGTCATTTCTTATTCCTTCCCAGGAGTAGTAAAATACTTCTAATCTCTCATTTCCAAATTGTAAGTCGTTCAAATTTTTTAGAGAGTTTAAAGTACCTCAAGTTTGACAAAAAAATTTTAGGAGAGAATTGTAAAGATTTTGACATCAAAATAGTAATATTCCTCCGGCCCCGTGATATAAGACGTAAATTACCCTCGGATTTAAAAGACCAAGAAAACACATTTAATTCTCTCTCAAAGACTAGTATTTCAGTGTATTGATATATGTGCCTTTGAAGAGAAAGCATGACTTATATCACGACAAGTTAATAAAAAATTAGCTTGCACCTTATATCTTCGTGAACAATCTAACGATACTTAGTTGATATCATAAATATTATAATCTTATCGTGATAAATTTGGCCAAACTTTTTAACGTTTGCCTCCAAGATTTTTAAAATAATTTACAATTTGGGATGGATGGAGTATAAAGGCAATAGCATGCATACCATCGTCCCCGATTTTTTTAAGTTGCAATCGTCTTCCATTTAATTGGCACCAGTAATCTTTAGGACCAACCTTTACATAAAAATGGTTGGGAGTAGCTCGGTGTATAGTTAGTCCAGGCTTTCAACTTTGCATGCTGATCTTGTCAAACAAAAAAGAAAACTTTGCATGCTGTTTATGTCACCTTCGTTAATTTTACTCAGAAGGGAAAAATAAGATATAGGAGGTCACCTCTGATGGCATCAATCGCTAGTGACGTCCACCCATACCATACCACCTCAGCAACCGGCCATGGTGATGAATCGAGCCAGTCGAGTAGAGGACAAATGCCGTATACGGGCGGCAATGAACCGTATGGACGTACGACTATGGAGCAGTAGTAGTATAGCAGCCAGGTGATGTACGCACGCACGCAGATGGTCCAGGCCACACAGGAAAATGCGAAACTGACAGCTCATCCTCATTAAAATCTGAAACGGAAACGACTGTACAGATGCGGCAAACGACGTCCCTCTGTCGCCCGCTCGTCTTCCGTATTCACATGACGGGTGGAAGAAGACGCGAAAGCGAGCACTCGTCACACACGTACGCTACCAGACAAGCTACTATATATCACTGCTAGATACATTTTGTAGTGATTAGAATTCTCATCCTTGTGGTTTTTGCTTCCCTAATAAAAAGTAAATAAATAAAGAGAAGAAGAAAAAAAAATCAAAGTCCTATGCCAAGTTGCCAACGCATCCGCGGCGATGTGATGTAACAATATACTCGATCCAACGGCCAGGATTAAAGCACGACGCCATCATCATTTCTGGAAGGAAGGGGGCAAAAGAAAAAAAAAAAAAAGGAAAAAGGGAGGAAGAAATACGCTGACGCTGGTGATAGATTAGATTAAATTAATTAGGAGCCAGAGGGCACCGGCCTTCTTGAGGATGGGCACGAGCTCGCCGGAGATGTGGACGGCCATGAGCCGGTCGAGCCCGCCCAGGAGCTTCCTCCCACGAACACCGCGGGCAGCGCGGCGCGCCGGGCGGGACGACCCCGGCGAGCGCGGACTCGTCGGCGACCTCGTGCACGGCCGGGTTCACGCCGAGCCCCCTGCAGCAGCCGCTTCACCACGTGGCTCAGGCAGCACCCGCGCCGCCCCACCACCAGCACCGGGCTCTCCGCCACGGCCCTTCCGACCTCCGCCTTGCCGCCGCCGTCGTCGTCTCCCGGCCCCGGCACCGGCCGTGGCGCCGGCCCGGGCGCGCTCCTCCTCCACCTCCGCCGCAACGGTCACCACCGGTGGCCTGGCTTCACGGCGGCGACGACGGCCGCCGTCGCCTCAGCCGGCGGCATCAGCCACGGCCGGGCGCTGCTGTAGGGGATGGCCTGGTACATTTCCTCACTTCCCGACGACGACGTGTTTGTGTTGACGTTCCGGCCCTCGCCGAGTCTTCGTCGGCCTCCCCTAACTTTTTTCTCTCTCTCACCCCGTCTTTTTCCGCGCGGGCGGGCGTGGAACGTGGTTCGTGTGGGTGGGTCGGGTGTGGTGTGTAAATGGCGCGACTCCCGCGGGGATATATACAGGGACGGGAGGTGAGGTGGGCGGGTGACGTCACTGTGTGGCCCCACCGCGACGCGGAGGTACCTTTCGACCGGTTCGCGCGGACCGAGTGACTGCTGCACGCGAGTCGAGTGGCGTTGGCGTGGGCGTGGAGGGGCGTCAGCCGCGGCTCGGGACGCGCCGGGGACGCCGGCCCGTGACGACAGCTGCTACGGAGGCGGACGCGGACCCAGTTGCGGTTGGACTCATGATGGGGGCGGCCGGTCCTGAATTCCTGTCCTGATCCTCTGTGCGAGCGGAACAAGCCTAGCCTAGTTTCAACTTGCTAGTATACAGCATACCTTGAAAGTAGTACACACATATACTGTAGTAGATGTCAATATATATCTGTATTTTTAAATCTAATATATATCTATACATTTAAATCAAATTTGAAAAGATTTAACTTAGGCCAATTTTACTGATTTATAATTTAAAAACAGAGGATGCATCTTTCCGTTTTCTAAGAAGTCCACGAAGAGAAAATGATAGCACTTTCATTGTGACGAAAAAGAAACGGAAGCACTTGTGACACAGTTATTATATGTAAGGTTTAGTGATACCTCCGTACTAAAAGGGTATCTCAATAGTAATTAATTAACAATGTGTTTCCCCACGTAATGGCATCAAGGGGAGCCATTCGAAATTGTGTCCAATCCTAAATGCACTGTTTGCAGTAAAAACCGTCGGTCATCACATTGTATGGTCTGCCAGTATAATCATGTGATCGAGTCCTTCCTCTAAAAATCGTTGGTCGAACCCATGCTAGACGTACTGCTGATGCCGGATGAAGCAACTCCTCAAACCAAACAGCATGTATAAGTTTATATCAAAACTGCTAAGAATTGAAGTAATCAACTTCATTATTATAAATATTTTCCAACTTCATTATTATAAATATTTTCAAACATAATCGATCACTACATCACATAAATAATTAAATATTGGTATTTTTTAAAAAAAACTTGTCAAACTTGATATAGTTTGGCTTATAAGACAATTAATATGACAATCTAGGATTGATCGCAAAAAAAAAAGTATGACACAATCTAGAAGATTACCAAATATAGAGAGCGTTGACTAATCGTGCTACACATCAAGATTAGCGGAAAGACCATGCAGCAGCGAATGTTGAAGTTATACTATATCTAGAGCATTTTGCCAACCTAATCACAAAAAGTTTCCATTCTCTATCAGAGCCGTCTAAAAAAGAAGCAAACCCACCGCTAGGGATCAACGGCGCAACCGTATACTATGACCCCTCCAGCTTGGAAGCGAAGCGGTCAACAGACTAACAATCCGGGCCCGCCCCCGCCCCCGCCCCCCTGGTTGGTTGTAGCTAGTAGCTACTTCAGCTGTAGTAGCCTTGGGTGGTCGTCGGGCGCCCAACTTTTCGCGTGTGTGATGGCGTCGGCAGCGGCGGCGTCCGTAATCCGAGACGTCACGCGGGTTGGGCTTGTGCGTACGTTTTTACCAGGACGTGTCGCGCGCATGTTCTCGGTAGCTTGGCCCCGATTAAAGTAGCGCCCCGTCGTGGTCGAGCTGCGCGTCCCGATCGACGGGGCCAGGACGGACGGGCCAGCCACAGCTTGGGAGACGGCGCGGGGCCGCGCCGGTCGGTCAGACCGTGCGTGCCGGTTGCCGCCGGTGGAGAATACGATCGCTCTTGCGTGGCCGGGGCAGCGCATGTGGATCACGTATGACGTCGCTTTTGTTGGCCCCGTGCCCCCGTACGTCGCCGCTTATTTGGTCGTTTGCGATCGGCCTTGACAGTGGAGAGGGCGCGGCCAGATGAGAGGACACCACGCATGACGCACCTGGGAGAAGCTTCTGAATCTGATCGATGTTATTAGTATCTCTTTGTACTGGCTGCGCTCTTGTTTCTGCACTCCACTTACGTCTCTTTGCGTGCTGCAAGAGTATTGTACTATACTCCTACGGTTTGCTTCTTGCTATTAATTAAAAGTTTAAAACTAATAATACTAGGTCTTTAAAAGTGTGACAAATCAAGATTTGTTTTTAGCTTCGATAACAAAATTGGGCTACATACGGAGAACATCACCAGTGCTACATACCACGTTTATGCACACGCAGTTAAGTTACCTGTATATAGCTTGCTACCAACACAGAGCAGAGAGGTAGCAATGAAGAAAATGATGAGTCGAAAGACCCCTCATTCTTATGAGCAGAGGTATATACTCCGTAATCCTTAATTAGTAGTCTAAACAGGCCTTAGTAAATTGCTGGAAGAATGTGTGCTCCCAAGGACAAAGCTGATTAGTCTCTGATCGTCACTATGTATGTAATAAATATAGTACTAATCATGTTCAAAAAAAAATAAGTAATATGCTAACCATTTACGTGAAAGTTTCCACACATGAGGTGAGCACAATAGCCGCCGGACAAAAGCCATTGCCCATATAGCTATATGCTTACGTCAATGGAGCCACATGACGCCTAGACATGCAAGCACCTACGCCACACACATCGTCTTGGTTTCTCCGCCAATTGACGATACAGACAGTGAGACAGGCGGCTAGTCTGACCTTTATGAAGAGAGGCAAAGGAAAGATGGTAATCGATCACAAAGCACCATCCCACTTAAAACACTACTCCCTGCAAACTAGAACAGGTAGTATACGATTTGGCGTATATAAATGGTTGTGATCATCACTATATAATTAACCACCACTCAATGCACCCCAAATATAACGAATCCTAGGATTTTAGGATAGTTTATTATGAAAGATAAGAATGAGGGGTCTTTTGATCTTTGTTTTTGTTAGTTTGAATTTTATGGGGAAGTACATGTTTTTTTTGTCTAATTTTATATATACGACGCTGTAATAAGTAAAGTTTCACGTCTAATTGTTTTTTTTCTCGATCATTCACCCGTATTTCATGTTTCACGCCTAATTGTGTAGAATCAAACATGTATGCTTACTAGTACTTAGTACCAATTATTATTCTCTTCTTTTTATTTAAGAGTATATAAGCAGCGGAGAAGCGATATTACTATCTCTGCCTTTACAACGAGAGAACTCATCAGTTCAATTCAAAGATAAGGTATGTTTGGCACATTCAAAAATCATTTTTTACTATATTTTAGGCCCTGTTTTGATACAGTTAGTTGAAAGATAGCTAAAAATTAGTCTCTTGAATTAATTCGAGCTAATTTTTTAGTCCAACTAATAACTAGCCTAGCTCATCCAAACATACCCATAGTAAAGCATTGTTGTTATTTGGGATTAAGCACTGCCTATGTGTATACCACTTTTATTTTATTTTATCGTACCATCTCCAAGTTTGATGGTTTCAAATTAGCATTTTGGATGTACATGAAGGAGAAGGCAGATTGATTCTACTGCCATTTGTTGTTTTCTCAGTTTTATATATATATTCTACTTGGACCCTCTAACCTAAGCAGTGATGCCACTAGTTGTCCATTGCCCAGATGACGTTATAAAGTAGACTTTGAGTTTAATAACGTTTTTCCAAGTTTTTTTAGATGCGTTTAGGCGCAATTTTTTTCTACAATAAATACTTCACGCGTATTTGATTAAGAAGGCATGTTCTTATATACATGTACTGAAACTTAGCTATATGATGAAAACATACACGTGTCCCAAAAAACAATTGCACGTCCTATTTTTTTAATAGTCATGATTTGATGACTAGATATATAACAAAAAAAGGTGTTAGTATCGTGACATGTAATAAAGTATCCGTCTCAAATTATAAAAATATAGTAAATAATATTAATATTTATGTCGTTGAATAAATTTATTGTGAAAATATATTCTATAACTAACCTAATCATATTTAATTTTATCTCACGCTGTTAGTACATTTTTTATATAATTTTAGTCAAAGTTTAAATTCTTTTGACTTGTCGAAATGCATGTGAGAATCAAATTCTTTTGTGGATGGATGGAACACACAAGATATTGATCGGCCCACCACGAAAGCAAGCCATCCAAGCTCCTAGTAGGTGTCGCGCAAAAAGCCAGGTGAAAAACAGCGGTGACCCTAGGAGTGGCAATGGATCATCGGGCCCTTTTATTCACAATCTAACTTAACCTTTTTTTGTCATTACTAATTATTGTTAATTATTAATTTAAAATTATATAAGTTCACGGTTTGAACCTAATCTAATCCTATCCTTAAATTCGCTAGCTAAATTAGTGGCCCTGAGCTTTCCCGAACCGCCATCGCCGGGCGCCGCTCAGCCCCCGCGGCCTCGCCCGCGTGGTGCTCGTTTTGAATAAGCGCAAGTGGGTACGGCGGCTCGGCCGTGGCCACTGGCCGGCGGGCGCTCGTGCCATCGTCCTGCCGTCAACCTCAGGCCCCCGGTGCAGATCCGCTGACGTGTCGTGGATATCGCCCATATCTGGATATGGTTCGCTGCGCAACCGTCCCATTTTATCCACTTGGTATGTGGCTCGCGGAGAGCCCTCCACGGGCCGGGGCACGTGTCAGCGACACACGTACAGGTTTCGAGAATGGATAGCTAGCGCCCTACTAGTCACACCAACAACAAAAAGAAAAAGGATTAGTCGTCCATTAAGTAGGTGGCACACGAACAGATTACAGGCAACAAACCTCATCGTACCGCAACGCTAACTCGCTAGCTTTATCAGTTGGAAAACGCAGTACATGTGGTTGGAGAATGGAGACGGGTCTAAAAATCTGTGGCGCTACAACCTGGCGTCTGGCGTGGTAGTGACCAGCAGGCCGGCGCAAGTCCCAGCTTTTCGTTCACGCCAAAGGTGCATGGCACGTCACCATGTACGTCAATAGACGCATGTTTTTTCTCCAAGACGATTTATTAGCTAAGGTCAGACGTCATAGTTGGAGAGAGTTAGGTGCGGTGGCGTCGTCAATCCTCTTCCAGGGAGTAGAAGTGGCCAATTGTCGCCCATTACAGCAGATCCCGGCCGGGGCCAGCTCTCTTTCGGTCGGCCTCATAAAAATCACAGTCTTCGTCGTGCGCAGATATGCTCCGCACCACGCGGACGCCGACGCCTCTCTGTTTTTCTTCCACGGAAAAAGGCCGGCGGCAACGGCACTCGATGGCGAAACCACGTCGTGTGGTGTGTTTGGCATCCAACGCACACACCGTACTCTACGTATGTATAAGCAAGCATCCATCCATCCCCTGACTTTACTTTACGACGACTGACTGCATGCCATCGATGTTAATTGTCAAAACTCTATGTCAAGCATGTCACACGGTTTTGATTGACTCTCTCTGGATATATGATGATAGATGCTGCAAGACATGCATAATCGCAAACCTTATCCTTGGTCTGCTCGGCTAACCATATCCAGAAAAAAAATGGTTGCTTGTTGAGATTGTCCCTATCCGTTGGGAACCAATAGAATACTGCACACGTACTGCCACATTCGACTGCGGCTTCGTGGGGGCAAGAAATGATTATACAGAAGTCGGCAGCTCACCTATTGGGTTCGTTCATTCAATGATAATTAGCACTAGGAGTTTTCTTTTTCTTTTTCGTTTAGTTTTTTGACAATCTAGCACTAGAAGTTATGGCAGTGTAATGCTATGGGGCCTGAAGAGAGCGCTTCCCCTACGTGGGCCGTGGGCAAAACAAATGGAATCAGTGGTGCAGCGTCTGCGGCAGGTGCCACTAGATGTGTTTAGATCCCAAAATGTAAACTGTATAAGTGTCACATCGATTATATGAACACATGCATGGAGACTAAATCTAGTTGAAGTATAAAACCTATTACACCATTAGCTTGTAATTGACCGCGTTTGATACCTTTAAATGTGTACTTGTTTGATGTGATATTTTATACCCACCCCAAAATGGATAAAAATGTATCCATAGTATTGGCCGCAAATAATAACTAGAGACAAGGATGGCTGTTTTATGGGTGCCTTGGCGCTGGTCCTTCGGGGAATTGTTGGTCCGGAGATAATGGAGTCCATTGTTTTAGAGAACGGATGACTCTTCCGTCAGACTTACGAGCTAACAATATTAAATTAGCTAGCGATTGTCTGAACGTGGTGAAGAGTATCCGACAAAGGTGATCTCATGATGTAGAAGATTAATGCGAGGAAGGGATGGTTTTAGTACTGTTAAGTTTATACATGAGCATAGAGATTCAAACACCCATGTTCATAGAATAGCTCTCGCAGCTGATCCATGCCGAGGTTGGCGGCATGTGTGGCTCTTGAACCCACCTGATGATGTGTGTAATATGTATAACTCTTCTAATTGAATAAAGAGGGTTGTGTTGCCAAAAAAAAAAAAAAAAAAAATCCTAGTCAGCATTTCTAAATATGGTTATGGAGCTTCTTCTCTTTTTTTTCACATTTTTATAGTCTAAATGTTGTCAAGTTTCGTGCTCACCTAAATAACAATTTGCAATGTCTTTCTACTGGATTTGTTTTCAAAGTGGAAAATAACTCCATAAAAAATCTTTACCTGGTATCATGTGATGTACATGTGTCGTTTTTTCTTTATTTGTGCGTACCACGTGATGTGACAACTTCTGATTTGTTTTTTAAAAATAAAAAGATAGCATACAGAAAAATCTTCTACAAGATAAGTAGTCACTTTTTATATATATATTTTGAGTAGAAAGTCTAGCATTTCGTTACGTGAATGGAAAGAGGACTAAAAGGCTGACAAGTAAATCTGCGTACGAGTCCACGTAACGAAAGAGGACTAAAGGCTGACAAGTAAATCTGCGTACGAGTCCAGTTTAGCAAAGGCCCAGCCATCTGCAATGCTGTGTTTGTCGCGACCGGTCCGCCGACGTTTGTTGGCTCCCTACGACCCCCGTGAAACCGCCTACCGCGTTTACTGCCGCGACTTTATATAGTATTTAAAGGCGGAGCGGATCAAATGGTCCGCCGGTGGTCCAACGATCACGTGCCGAGTTCTGGTCGGATGGGCCAGCGCCGTCAGCGAAGAAGAGAACCAACCGCCTGCGTGCTGTTAATGAATCATCATCCGAGCTGAAACAAAGGTAACGACCACGGCTGCAGTTGCTGGCAGTGGTGCTGGTCATTTCGCGAGACCCAGGTTGCCAACAAAACGTTATCGACTGGCCGCGCCGGTGACATTTCCGCAGGTCACGGGCGCGCGGAAAGTTGATCACCGCTGCGCGTTTGCTGAACGCTGGGTGTTTATACTACCCGTGTGTGTGTCGTTCAGTGGAGCAAAAGTTTACCGCCACGGCGACTTTTATAAATTTTTCTAAAGAATTAAACTGCCTGTGGTCCACAGGGCTTGGCTAGGGGCACCAACTGCGCTGGATAATGAATCATCATCCGAGCTGAACAAAACGGACTGTGCTCGCCGACAGTGCATAGCTGGCCGCTGATCATTGCGAGTGCGGGTGCGTCGCAACTTGTATATATACACCCGCTTCAGTCCATGACAGCGAAGAAATGCCTGCCTGGTACAGGGTTGCCAGGTGTGCGCCATGGCGCCGGCGCTGATCTGGTGAGACGTCGTCAAGAGAAAGGCCATCAGCGGTCAGCATATGCCGTTTGTTGGAATCTCATTTGGATGTGCCGTTTCATCGATTTGTCTCACAATTTTGGATTACTACAGAGAGTTAATACCGACGCCCTAGCGATGAGTCAGTATGCACGTTAGATTGAAGCTTCTGGTTTGCAGAAAGCCAGAAACTCCAAACCGCCAAAGACATTCGACGCTGCATGACGGATGCATTGGCTGTTCTGTTCCATGCAACTCCGGGTATGGCATTCTCATCTTCAACTAGCTCGTCGTCCTCGCTCGTCCCTGGAAAGAAATGGCGTACGGTCTCACTCTCTGCAATAGGTAGGCAAGAACGGCGGCGAGACCGGCAGCCAACACGACAGCGCCTGGCGCTGGCGGCGTTCGTGGACGCGTCGTCGGCGCCGGAGCCGGCCGGCCCATGCGGCGTCCGAGGAACCACCCTTCTTGGGCGGACGCAGTGGGCGCGGGGGCG